>WOXC01003038.1:0-22794 GCA_011680675.1 Gymnobelideus leadbeateri
GTACAGAGAACACAGTAGTGTATAGTACAATGGCTTAGAAAGCCACCAAAGGATGTGTAACCTACCTTGAAATGTTGCTTTCTTGACATAGTCATTAAAAACAAAGACCACTTAGAGGCAGTGGATGTATCTGTCAGGTTATTTTTCTCTTGAAGTTTGAGGTTGTACTGATTTTTTTTTAATCAATCAGAATTAAGTGACTTGCCCAAGGTCACACAACTAGTAAGTGTCTGAGGTTGGATTTGAACTCAGGTCTTCCTGACTCTTGGGCCAATGTTCTATCTACTGTGCCCCTTTTAACTTAATTTTTCCATTTATCTATCTATCTATCATCTTGTTATTATACTGATTTTTTGAGATTTTGATAATGATACAAAGAGATCAGAGATCAGGACTGGTAAATCCTGAGTACTGGTAGGTTCAGAAATTTATTTGGCGTCCTGATAGCAAGGTAAGCTTGTATGGGTTGTGTTGCCCTGACCCAAGATTTTATTAGCTGGGGGCCAGCCTGCTGGCTGTGAGCCTCTTTTTAAACTCCAGACCTCTGACTCCAGCTCTCTTTCCTTTATAGCATATTAAGGTTTACTTGTATTGAAATGATTTTGTTTTCAGCTAGGTAGTACAGTGGATAAAATGCTGTGCCTAGAGTCAGGAAGACCCCAGTTCAAGTTTGGCCTCGGGCACTTACTAGCTGTGTCGCTCTGGGTAAGTCATTTCACCCTGTTTGCCTCAGTTTCCTCATCTGAAAAATAATAGCACCTACCTCGAAGGGTTGTTGTGAAAATAAAATGAACTAATATTTTTAAAGCACTTAGCACAGTGCCTAGCACATGGTAGGCATTTGATAAATGCTTATGTCCTCCCTTCCATTTGTTAATCTCGATCCATCCCTTATTTATAGAATTGACCTTGGATGGCAATAAATGTTAGTTCTATTCTCATTTTGTTCTTTTTCTTGTAGGAATGCAAAGGATATTACTAATATTGGAGTCTGGCCAGCTGGATTACTTGCCATTATACAGCTTAGAGTTTTTATAACTACTAAGTAGTGACTTCAAATCATTTGTGTCCTTCACAAGAAACTCAGGAATTGCACAGAGTTCTACCCATTCTATAGGTGTGTTGAGTGAGTCACACTGAAATAACTTTTCCAAACTCACATTATAGAATCCATGGCAGAGCCAGAATTATTAGAATGTTGTGTTCTGGTCCACCACAGATCTATCTAGGTTCAGTGACTTAATATGAAGGCAGTGTTCTTAGCTTGTGACCTGGCTGCCTCATCTCTGGATTACAGCTCTATTCCTTTGAGTATTGAAATGAAAAGAAACCCAGTGAAACAGAGAAAGCTTCATGGTAGAAAGATTTCTTTGACAGATATTAGTTATCTAGAGTGGGTGGTGAGAAGGTAAAATGCCATGGTGTCTGTCAAAGTTTAAGCAGTGTGTGCTCACTATTGAAATTAATTATTTAAACTATGGCAGTAGTAAAGCACCATTTTCATCTTAACAGATGCATTCACCAGCTCTGGGAAGTTAGGCATTTCATCAGCATTTTACAGAATTTAACTCTGAGTACATCCTGAGATGCTTCTGTTCATCCAGATTGCTGTTGTTCAGTCACTTTCAGTCATGTCTGACTATTTGTTATCCCATTTGGGGTTTTCTTGGCAAAGACCCTGGAGTGGTTTGCCATTTCCTTCTCCAGCTAATTTGACAGATGAGGAAACTGAGGCAAAGAGGGTTAAGTGATTTGCATGGGGTCATACAGCTACTAAGAGTCTGAGGCTGGATTTGAGCTAAGGAAGATGACTCTTCTGGACTCCAACCTGGCACTCTATCCAATGCAACACCTAGCTGCCCCTTTACGGTTGTTTCTTTACAGATGAGGAATTTGAGCCTCATTGTGGTTGTCCATTGCTCAGGGGCCTAAGGCATGTTTTATAGGGACAAATCTGACTTTCAGAAGCTTCTGTAGAAACTCATAGTATCTCCCTGTACCCACTTGAGCAACAAATGGGAGGTAGGTGTTATTAATATCCCCATTTTGCAATTGAGAAAAACTAAGGCAAACTGGGTAAGAGACTTGCCCTCACTGCTAGTCAGTATCTGAGGCCAAATGTGAGACTGTGCACGGAGTCCTAAATTCTATTTGTTTCTGCCTTCTTGGTTCCTTTGTATTTCCCTCACACTCATTTTGGAAAACAAGTGGTGAGTTGCTTTTAACACAATGGTTCCTTGAGGTTTATGGGCAATCTCCCTTTTACTGTTACTCCCAGATTTAGGGTATTGTTCTCAAAGGTGCTACTTTTAGCTATAGAACTTGGAATTCCTTTTTTCCTTCTTAAATCGACTCCTCCCCACTTCATTAAGAACAAAACAAAACAAAATCATCTAGCCCTTTTTGGTAGTGCAAGTGAAATAGTTTGATTAGTTGAAGCATGATAATTCCAGCTATAGCAGGCACAATGGCAGAAGCTATAGCCATCCCTCTCATTTTACAGATGGGGAAACCGATGCTAAATGACCTGCCCAGGGTAACATAAGGGTCTGAGGCAGGATTATCTCAGTTACAAGAATTTCTTTTGCCTTTTTAAAAAAATAGTTATTCAAGTAATAAGTATTACCAACTGATATAGTTTCTTTTTATATCAACTGAATTTCCCCTTGTATCTCTCCCTCCTCCTCATAGACAGCCATACCTTATAATGAAGTTTTTTTAAAAAGGGGAGGGGAAAGGATGAAGAGTTATTGATTAGCAAAATTTATGAATATATTTTAAAATAATCTGTTGTTTTAGGCAATGTTCTCTGCTGATTGATCCCTATCTCTGAAATGGAACAGGGGGGAGGTGTCTCCCCATCTCTTCTTCCCATATAAGTTTATTTATAAATTCACAATATTCATCTTCTTTTGATTTGCAGTAGTTGTTCTTTCTATTTATATTGCTCTAGTCATTGTGTATATTGTTCTTCTGTCTCCACTTACTTCATTTTGCATCTGTTCATGTAAGTTTTTCAATGTTTTACCTTTTTATCAGGCCCAAATCTACTTTTTCTTTTTTCTTTTTAGCAACTTCTACCTACAGGCCCTAGTTCTGCCCTCTGGGACCCAGTAGAAGGAGTCTACTACATGGCAGTCCTCCAAATACTTGAAGATCACTATCATGTCCTGTCCCTCTCCCCTCTCCTTTCTCCATATCTTCTCTTTTCCTGGCTAAAAATTCCCACTTCTTTTATCTGATTCTTCTTTGACATGATCTTGGTACAAGTCACTGTCCTTGTCTTCTCTAAATGCAATGAGTTTCTATAATTTTCTTCTATTAGCCTAATTAATCAGATTAGATCAGGGGTGGGGAACCTGCAACCTTGAGGCCACAAGTGGCCCTCTAGGTCCTCAAGTGGGGCCTCGAGGCTGCAGGTTCCCTACTGCTGGATTAGATAATTGTCCCATGGCTTTGATGGGATGAGGTATGTGAAAGTAAGGAGTCAAAATATTAGTATTAGAAAGACTCCATTTACCTGAGTTCAAATTTTGCCTCAAATACTTACTGGCTATGTGACCCTGGGCTAGTTGCTTAACGCTGTTTGCCTCAGTTTCCTCATATGTGAAAAGAGCTGGAGAAGGAAATGGCAAAACCACTCTAGTATTTTTTGCCAAGAAAAGCCCAAATAGGGTCATGAAGAATTTGGCAAAACTGAAACATTGAAAAAAACTTCTTGAATTCAGGTCTAGTTCCAAATTCATTCTATCACTATATGCCTCTTACAGTATTCATTTGCCAAAATATACAGTATTCATTAGCACAAAATATGTTAAAACATAACATTAAATTTTTAACAGATGTGACTTTTTCCCTTACAGGTAGAATTTTAGGTATTATTTTGAGCTGCCAGGAAGAGGTTTTAGAGTGACCTGCTTCATCTACAAGGTATTTTTAAGTGCACAGTTTTTCATTTTGAGAAATTAATTTTCTTTCAATTTCCTCTTTTACAGTAAGCCATATTGCTAACCAGCTTCATTCAAAAAAGGAAGTGGTTTGCCCCGAAAATTGCATTCATAAAAAAGTCAGCCAATTTGAAAGAATGTAAATTGTGATCAATAGAAAAAAATTTATCTTTTTCATTTTTTTCCTTTGTGTCTTTATTGGATTCATTGTATAAGTGCTAGTTATTATTATTATTACAGTTTTATCCATTTTGTCAATTAGTGGAATCAGAAATAATACTTTAATGGATTATATATTAAATAAAATAGAATCATCCCATTCTGCTCTCTACTGGAACAGTAACTGTGCTGCCATAGTCGACTTCGTAGCACTGATTCCTTCTGGGGCAAGAGGGAATATGATGCATTTACTTTGGGTTCTGCCAAATACTTTATTGGGTGTCCACAGAGAGGCAAACTTTCTCAATTTTAACTCATGTTTTTTTGGTCAAATTTTTTCCCAGTCTGATAAACTAAGGTGGATAAATACTTGAATGATGACAGAGAATTCTGGATCTGGAGTTAGGAAGTCTTGCATATTCTGTCTCAGATACTTAGTACTTGTACGACACTGGACAAATGATATACCCTGTCTGAACTTCGGTTTTCTCATCTGTGAAATGGTTCTAATAATAGCATTGGCCTCTCGGGGCTGTTATGAGACTCTAATGAGCCAGATAACCCATGAAGAGACTTGTAAACTTTAAAGTTCTCTGTGATCTGAGGATGATGAAGATGATGGTCAGTAGCAGTAGTGTTCATTTTGTTCCCATGGGATTGCTGTAATGACTACAGATTAAGCCAAATAAAAGTGTGTGCTTCTCCGGGAAATGGAGGGCTAGACTAGCTCTATTTCTTATCTTGTGTGCTTCATTGGGTAAAGTAAACAGTCTTCATTTTTTTTTTTAAAGCAATTGGGGTTAAGTAACTTGTTCAAGGTTACACGGCTAGTCATTATTTATGCGTGGGTGCTCATTTTCTGAGGCCGGATCTGATCTCGGGTCATCCAAACTCCGAGGCCAGCACTCTTACTCACTGCGCCACCTAGCCGCCCCTTTAGGGCAATCGGGGTTAAGTAACTTGCCCAAGGTTACACGGCTAGGTTTTTGTTTGTGTGGATTAAGTGTAGGAGGCCAGATCTGAACTCAGGTCCTTCTGACTCCAGGGCCAACGCTCTATTCACTGCGCCTCCTAGCCACCCCTGCAGTCTTCATTTTTAACTTGAGGTTTAGGGAAAAAACAACAAACCTGGAATAAGTCATTATCTATTCTTTTATATTTGATATTTTTATGGATGATTAGAAGCAGCTAGGTAGGGCAGTGGATTGCGCATTGAGTCTGCAGGTAGGAAGACCTGAGTTCAAATTTGATCTTAGACCCTTGCAAGCTTTGTGCCTCAGTTTTGTTCAACTGTAAAATGGGTAGTTGTGAGGATCAAATGAGATACTATTTGTAGAGTGTTTTTTCCTTCCTTCCCTTCCCCCTTCCTCCCTTCTTTCCTCCCTTCCTTTCCTACTTCCTCCCTTTCTATTGTACAAGTGGATAAAATACCTGCTTTTTATACTTAACTAAAAGTATTAGCATGCAAATTCAGCTTCCTTAGGCTCACTGAAAGTATCCCTGGTACAATTCCAATAACAGCAGGAATATTAACTTCAGCCTTTACAGATGGTCATCATCATATCATTATTGTGATTAACTTTTAAAATTTAAATACTATTCCAGAAGGAAGACACTATCTTTACCTTTAATTCTCTAGTTATGACAGATTTCTTATAAGGGTCTCAGAGTATTTTAATTTAATAGAACCTTACATATTTCACTGGGACCAGGTTCCATGTGTATATCTAAGAGAGATCTCATAATGCAAAGAGCCTTCTATTTAGACTTAAAAGTTGTGGGTTTAAATTTCTGCCACTTAGAACTTGTATGGCCTTGGTAAAGAAAGAATTTTGCTCCTCTGAATCTCAGTCTCCTCATCTGTAAAACTAGAGGGTTGAAAGAAATAACCTTTAGATTCCTTTCCAGCAATAAATCTATGACCCCTCGATAAGAAGGAAGTTAAGGAAATATTAGTAATAATTCCTTTATAGTCTCACCGATCACTTTTTTACTTTACTGATTGAAGCATACAAGACAGAAATAGAATTAATCTATTCCTCCATTTCTGGGAGAAGTACACATATTTATTTGGTTTAATCTTCAATCTTCACAGCAATTCCATAGAATGAAACTTTATTAAGCCCTTGCTGTGGGCAGATGTTCATACTAAATATTAAAAGTACATCAGAAAATAATGTATTATTTTTAAAAAAGAGGGTAATTTTCTTTAGGACAAAAATTTTTGTTCTTTGTGCCTTTTGTTTTGGGGAGTCAGGAGACATGAAAACCAGAATTTTTAACTTCATAGCTGCTCTGTGACTCTGAGAAAACCATCTAACTTCTCTGGGCTTCATTATTTTCATCTGTAAAATGGTGGTTTGGATTAGACAGTCTCAATTCCTAAAAGTTGCTTGTAGTTTGTAGCTAGAATAGCCCACATATCCAAAGCTAGTTAAACTTGGTCATGGTGCCATCTACTGGTAGAATAAATACAACCGCTAGTCTAGGTATGTATAGTAATAAAACACACATCAGAATATGACAATCGTCAGTACAGACACACACATCTATACATACATATACATGCATGTATATACATATATACACTCATATATACTGATGATTGCCTTGTATTCTGATTGGGAGATTGAGTGATGGGCTCAAAGCCACAAATCCAGTACTGGGCTACTAAATGGCAGCCCTTCAAATACTTGAAGATAACTATCATGTCCTATCCCTTCCCCTTCCCCTATCTTCTCTTTGCATGGCTAGAAATTCCCACTTATTTAAATATTAAAATATTATTTAATTAAAATATTAAAATAAATAAAAATTAAATTAAAATATTAAAAATTCCCAATCCCCTAGGCAACTCTCTAAGGCTCTTAGTTGTAGAACAATTGCTGAAGTAGAGTGAATTTTCCAGTTGTTCCCCACACTGACAAAATCACTTGTCTGAACAGCATTAGCAAAATGTTTTGGTAGTTACGTACTAGTCTTAATTAAAAAAAAAAGATATCTCACATTTAGCCAGCCTCACATTGCTCTTTTAGGACCAAATGGGATTGCACTGTTCTCTTTATGCTGAAAATTCTCCCGAATAGTCCTGAAACTTCTCTGCCAACCAACAATTTGTTCCAGATAGTCTTGACCAGTTAAGAGGGACAGGGAGTCTGTATTCTCCTGTCTTTGGCTTTAATTTACTTGGCAAAACATGGAACATGGTTTAAAAGAGGCACAATTGTTATTTAGCAATTCTCATTTAATGTCCTTTATTATTGTTGACATTGAGTTTTTTATGTATGTGGGCTATCTATTTTGTAAGACACACACATTTAGAGATTTTTAACTCAGTAACACTTCAAGGTTTACAAAGAGCTCTATACTCTATTCTTTCATCTGGGTGTCAGTGCTCTTAGCATCTCCATTGTACAAATTAGAGTCCAGAGAAGTTAAATGACTTGCCCAAATACACATAGCTAGCCAGTGTCAGAGGCAGGATTCTTAGGTTTTCCTTGGATCTGTTCATTACGCCACCTAGTGGCCTATATAAACATTCTGGATACAGGCTTGATTTACAGGTGCTTTTTCTTTGGCATTGTAGTATACTATTATTATAAATGCTGTTATTTTTAAATGACAGGAGCTTTCTATCTTTTTCTGATAATCCTTCAAATGATGCCTGAGGGTCTTCATTTAGTATTCAATTCATTAAAAGTGAAGAGGTTCAGGTGACATGATTAGTCAAGTACAAAGATTAAGAAGATTAAAAAGATTAAGCCTGTTCATAAGCTTTGGTGACTGTTCTTGAGAGGTATAGGCAGGGCTGTGCTGGAACTTGTTCTTACAGGCTCACAAGGTCATGGTTAAAATTTCAGGATGAGCATTTGCAGCTGGTGAATCGGCAATCAAAAAAAATCAGGGCTTGATTAATTGTTTTGTTGATTGTTGAGACTTGAGAAAGTGATGGAGATAATCTAGGTTAACTGTAAAATCTGTTGTGTATACATTTTTGGCTGTTGTTAAATGTTTGCCAGCACATCACTCTGTGTGTGATAAAATATAAACTTTTAAACAAGGAATTTAAGATTCTCATGTAGTACTTGTGCTGAGCATTGAAGGGAGATGGTGATTATAGGAGGCCAAGGATGAGTGGGGAGAACGTTCCAGATGTGGGAGTCAGCCTAGTGACTTGGAAATGGGATGTTGTGCTGTACTGGGCACAGTAAGCAGGCCAGTTTGTCTAAAATATAGAAATGAGAATTATATTAAACCAGCCTAGAAAGATAGACTGGAGCCAGACTGCAGAGTGTTTTAACATTTCAGACAAACTATGCTTCTCAGTTTCTAAGTCTCAATATACCCTCTTCCCCATTTACTTGTACACTCTGCCTCTCATGCCTAGGTGCACTGGGCCCAGAATCAGGAAAAATTGACATTAACTAGCCCATGGCAAATCACTTAACCTCGGTCTGCCTCAGTTTCCTCTACTATAAAATGGAGGTAATAACACCACCTACTTCTTGGGGTTGTTGTGAAGATTATATAATATTTATAAAGTGCCTGGTATATAGTAGATACTTAATATATGCTTATTTCTTCCCTTTCTCCTTCCCTCCCTCCTTTCCTTCTTTTCTCACTGCCTTCCTCTCCCTGCCTTCCCTTCCTTCCTTCCTTCCCTTCCTTTTCTTCCTTCTCTTCCTTCCCTTCCTTCTTCCTACCTTGACATTTTTGATCTTTTCAAACTTTTTCTTCAAGGCTTAGCTCAGGTGCTACCCCCTCCATGAAGTTTCCATGGTCTCTTCCTCACTCTCTCCCCCTACCCAAAATGATCACTAGTTCTCCACGTGGCCTAGACCCCTCTCAAGCCTCCTGCACACTTAAAAATATTCTAACTTATATTAGAGTTACTTATGTATATGTGTCACCTTCATTATTAGATTTTAAGTTCATCCAGAGTAGGGGTTATAGAATTTATCTCCAAAGAGCCTTTAGCCAGCTGTCCAGACAGAACCAGAGTGATAGAAGATAGAAGACAGAACAATGGAAAGGTCCATAATTTGTGGTTGGATTACTGGGTTTTTCTTTGCAGTGACTCATATTAGGTTCCCAAAGTGACCATGACTATGGTTTTTGCTCCAGTTCAGGAAAGCTGAGAATGTTGTGGAAGTATCATTCCTTGTGGATATAGTCAGTATCACCTCTAGCCTTAGCTACTTCTATAGCCCTGCAATCATCCTGCTTCTAGCCCCTACCCTCTCCAATCCATTTCAATATAGCCACCAAATATATTTTCCCTGAGGCACAGGCATACTTGTGTCATTTCCCAACCAAAAAAACCTGGATAAAATATCCTAGCCTGGTATTTAAGACTCATGACAATCTGGCCTGTACATGCTTATTTTTCCCCAATATTATTTAATGAATTCTGCATAACTTCCAAATTGGATTATTGGCTGTCTCCCCCCACCCCCAACTTGTTACTCCATCTCTCACTTCTGTGCATTGGAACAGTTTACTTTGCTTGGAATTCAATTCCTCCTCACCTCTCCTCAAATCCTTGTTTTCCTTCAAGGCTTATCTTGGATCCCCATCCATCTCACTGTCCTCTGTATACTGGGCCCCTGAAACTTCCTTCCCAACCCTTCTGCCCAACCCACAGTTTGTTCTAAGTTGTCTTGATCAGCTAAGAGGGACGGGGAATCTATATTCTCCTGTCTCTGTCTCTAACTTAAATATCACAAACTAATGATATATTGGCCACAACATGATAGTCGCCCAAATTCTAGGGAGTTTACTGAAGATTTGGTAAGTTTGATCCTGTTATGTTATGTTACTGTTATGTTACTCAGTGGGCTGAGTAACTCCCTCTTATCTTCAGGATCAGATCTAAGCTCTTTTGTTAATGTTCCTTATAACCAGGCTGTTACACAGACTCTACATTCCAGAAGTTTTGGTCTGCTTCCAGTTTCTCAAACATGAGTCAGTCTATTTATTAGGCACTACTATTTCCATTCTAAGTATCAGGAATACAAAGGAAGGCTAGGCAGTCCCTGCCCTTGAGGAGCTCACAATCAAATGGGGACCCTTCATCTTCCTTCTCTGTGCCTTTGCACTAGCTCTCTGTCCCCCATGCCTGGAATGCTCTGGCTCTGCTTCCTCACCTCCATTTGGAAATATCTCTGGCTTTCTTCAATACTGTATTCAAATCCCTGACCGTCCTTTCACTGCTTCCCTCACTGCTAATGCCACTTTCAGATTGCTTTCTATCTACTTTATATTTACCTTGTCAGGAAGACAAATTCAAATCCAGCCTCAGACACTAGCTATGCCACCCTGGACAAGTCACCTAACCTCTGCCTCATTTTCCTCATCTGTAAAATGGGGATAATAATGGCATCTATCTCCTAGGATTGTTATGAGGGTCAAATGAGGTAATAGTTGTAAAATGCCTAGCATACTTCCTGGCACCTAGTAGGTGCTATACAAATGCTTGGGGCAGTAAGGTAGTATAGTGGGGAGAGTGTTGGGCCTGGAGTCAGGAAGACTCGTCCTCCAGAGTTCAAATCTGGCTTCAGACACATGTTAACTATGTGATCCTGGGCACACCACTTAACCCTGTTTGCCTCAGTTTCCTCATGTGTAAAACGAGCTGGAGAAGGAATTGGTAAACCACTCCAGTATATTTGCCAGGAAAATCTAAAATGGGGTCATGAATCAGACACAACTGAAAAGCAAATAAACAAAAAATATAAATGTTTATTTCCCTCCCTTCCCTTGTTTGCATGTTGTCTCCTACTGGAATGTGAACTCCTTATAGTCAGGAAGTTTGTTTTTGCCCTTTTTTTGTATTCCCACCACTTAACAGTACCTGGATCATAGTAAGTGATTCGTGATTGGTTGTTGACTGACTGAGCATGCCAAAGAAAATCAATCATTAAAAAAAAGAAAAAGTTTTAGAATCATCAATCGAGAGGAACACAGTCTTCCGTCGAGGAACCTTAGATTGGCAAGTATGATACAACAATTAAGGAGATTCTTTAAAATCTCCCATTTCTGTAGCATGTCCCCCCAAACCTGAAATACACTCCTTCCACATCCTTTGTTGACATTCTTTTGTCTCTTCTTTCTTCAAAGCTGTATACATATTTCACCTCCTTTGAGAAGGTAATAATCTTTAGTGGTCTTCATAAAAAGGTTATTCATAAAAACAAATGTGTTACCATGACATTACCAACTTGCTATATTAGGAATGCTTTTTGTAGTGACCATGGCTGGCATAGCAGTATTTTTGTTATTTTCTTTTTTGTTGTTGTTGTTTTGTTTATATTTGGAGGGGGGAAGGTAGGGCAATTGGGGTTAAGTGACTTGCCCAAGATTATACAGCATGTGTATGTGTCAGTTTTCTGAGGCTAGATTTGAATTCCAGTCCTCCTGACTCTAGGACCAGCACTCTATTCACTGTGTCACCTCGCTGCCCCCAATTTTCTAAAAGGTACTACATAATTTCTATGGTGTTTGCTACATAATGATAGCTTAGAGTCCTTGATGGAAGATTGTCTTCCTCTCCTTTGATGGTTCTAAAGCCGTTTTGGCCAAAAGATCTCCTTTGGCGTCATTCTGAATTTTCTGGAAGCCCTCTTGAATATTAGGGAAGGAGTGCATTTCCTTTGCCATGATCAATATGTCTTTATTCTTGTGATGTCTTAAAGTTCTTTTTCTGTTCAGTCCCTGCCATTTGGCTCTAACCTTGTCATTCTCACTATGCAGTAAACATTATTGGTTCCCTTTTACTTCCTACATCAAATATAAATTCCTGTTTGGCTTTTTTGTTTGTGTGTGGTAAGTGTCTGAGGCCGGATCTGAACTCAGGTCCTTCTGACTCCAGGGCCAACGCTCTACTCACTGCGCCACCTAGCCGCCCCTCGCCTCTTGTGTTTTCATTGTCCCCCATGGCTGGAATTTTCTCCCTTGTCATCTTTGACCCCTGGCTTCCCTGAGGTTACAGCTGAAATCTACCTTCTACCAGCAGCCTTTCCTGATCCCTCTTAATGCTAGTGCCTTCCTTCTAAGATTATCTCCAATTTATTCTGCATATATTTTGTACATAGTTGTTGGCATGTTGTATCTCCAATTAAACTGTCAAGAGCCTTGAGAGCAAGGACAGTTTTGTTTTGTTTTGGGCCTTTCTTCCCATCTCCATTGATTAACACAGTTGCCAGTGCTTGTTTAATCAATGCTTATTGACTTGACCACACCTAAATAACTCTCCTTTTCATCCTCTGTACCAAAGGCCTACAAGGCCCCTAATTAATTTTCTTTCCAAGCATCATTTTTTAGTGGGAAGAGTCCTTCAGGAACCCATTGAACTGTTTGCCTTGCAGAGACTTCTTTTCTCCCTTTATAAGGGAAGACTTTTTGCCTCACTTAAAAAAATTGTAACTCCCACCAAACTGTATCCTTTCTTTCACTTCCTCTCTTATAGTATGGTAGATTTTTGTGGTTATGTCAAAGAAAACACCCACGTTTGTCCTTCTTTTTGCTCCACACCTGTTGCTTTCAAATGGTGGCATGTATCATCTGCTTTGGGTGTCAGCATCAGAAACTGATTTGCTTTTTCTTGGTGAAATTGCTATTTGAGGGTTCAGGTCCTCTAGTGTGGGTGCTTAGAGAAATAGCTCCATATTATAAATCCTGTGATTTTAAAAATTTCTTTTAGAGTCAAAATGGAACTTAAAACAGTTCTGAGATGTTCACCAATTCAATTCAATGAGCAGTTATTAAGTACTATGATACTATGCTAAGTGCCAGGTATATAAAGATAAAAATGAAAATTATCCTATATTGGGGAAACGATATGTCCATAATTCATAGCTCATAAGGTCATAGATTGATACCTGGGAGGGATGCCAGAGGCCATCTAGTACATCTAGGCAAAAGTGTGGAGTTGGGAAATGGGATATCATTTGTGGGTGAAAGCAAGTAGACCGGTTTGGATAGAACGTAGAACACATGAGGGGAAATAATACAAGACTGGAAAGATAGTTTGCAGTCAGATTGCAAATTATTTTAAATGCCAAACTGAGGGGTTTGTATTTTGTCCTAGAGGCATTTGGGAGCTCTTGGTTCTTCTTAAGGTAGGAGAGTGAAGTAGCCATATCTCTTCACTAAGAAAGTCACTGGCAGCTGTGTGGAGGATGTGCCTTTGGGTACTTCCATCTCTGACATGGTAGCTAGGTGGCGCTGTCCTTGAGTACTGGGCCTGGAGTCAGGAAGACTCATCTTTGTGATTTGAAATTCTGCCTCAAGACACTCATTAGCTGTGTGACCCTGGGCAAGTCACTTAATCCTGTTTGCCTCAGTTTCCTCATCTGTAAAATGAGCTGGAGAAGGAAATAGCAAACCACTCCCTTATCTTTGCCATGAAAATCCCAAATGGGGTCATGAACATTCAGAAAACAACTAAATAGTAAACAATATAAAAGAAATGGAAAAGGAAAGGACTGGCCTTTTAGATAGGTGACTAGCTCTGCTAAAAACGTGGGTGGGAAGGGGCATTGATGATCCCATGGAAATAGATTTCAAGCTCAGAGTGCAGGGATTGTATAATTTTTAATGTTTGTCTCTCTATCACTTATCATAGTGTAAAAATTTAATAAATGTTGATTTCAATGGTTTGGCATAGCCCAGAATTTCCACTCCTCCCTAGAGGGGAAGCATGGATGCTCAGTCACCACCACTCCATCAGTTAATTGAAGCCCAGATGGCAGAAAATTTTGGATCCTGGAGGACACGATTTCTATTTTCATAAAGAAAAGTCTGAGACCACCAAGGGACCCAGATTGCTCAAAGTCAGATACAATAAGAAGTTTCCTCCTAATTTTCATGACGCCATAGCTCCAATATCTTGTAGTGATTTTTTTGGAGAGGGAGGGTATGATTTCATTGTTATAAGTAAACTCCTTCTAAGATAAGTTTATTAATGGAGATCAGAAGCCATTCTAGAATCTTAGAAAATTACATAAGGTAATGTAAGGTTAAGGGACTTGCTTAAGAGTCACACAGCCAGAGTCAGAGATGGGACTTAAGTACCCAGGTATTCTTGACATTGAGGCCAACTCTCTTTCCACTGTATTAAGATGCCTCCCCACCAATCATAATAAATAAGAAAAAGTCTTACCATAGAGATGGTATCTCCTTTCATTTTAAGAATGGTCAGAAAATCAGTCTATTAGAAATACCATGTACCATTTGCCTTGGATCTTTACTATATGTCAGTTTATTTTTTTCTTCTTCAGTGTTTTAATCATAAGAAAGATAATAGTAGGTCCTTTCATAAATCCAGGCATGCAAGGAAGAAAAATTAGAGGTACCTGCAGAATAAATATTTAGTTAGTTAGTTGTAGAACTATTAAGGTAGGTTCTTTTGAAATACACTGATGGGCTCTTTTAGCCTTCAGAAATTTTATCTAGGGCTTTGGTTTTCATTTTTAAAGAAAACTTCAAGCTACATTTTGAACTGCTATATTCTTAGTGGTTTGGGCAAGATTCTCTTTCCATTTAGAGAGAAGTAACTTGAGAGCTAGAAGACTGCCCCTAAGTACCTTTAAAAAAAACACCCACATACACACACACCCAAACTCAAGAGCTATACAGTAGAAAGCCACTAGCAAAAATAACTATCTCTGTTGTTCTTTAAATTTCTTCAGAAAGTTTTACATGCAGTAAGAAGGCACTAAGAACTAATTTGACACTAATTAATTGTGTAATGTCTTTTTTGTTTGAATCTTTCTCTTTTTTTTGTGTGACTTTAACAATGTTCAGAGACAGAAATCTAGTTCCAAATATTCCCTTAGTTCTTGTTACTAAGGTTCTAAATATGCAAAAGGTAGGTTGAGGTAAGACAAACAGCCTGCTCACGTGTGTCTTCCCAAATTCAATGTTCAAAGCTGGAGGAGAAAATGAATCAAACGTGTGGATTTGGTGTAACTGTAATTGTTGTGCAACCTTTCTTTAAAGGCATTTATACCTTCCCAGTGACAATATTGTAATTAACTAATGTTTGTATGAACACATGAATGAATTATACCATACACCTTAGTCAGATACTTTAAATGGAACCTTCTCGGTCATAAAGGCTCAATAGACAATGCTCTTGTCCTTTCAGCATTTTTTCCCCTTCTGGAGGACGTTAGTGTAGCAGCTATAGAGCTGGAAGGAGCATTGGAAGGACTATTCAAACACAACCTCACTTCATAGATGAAGAAACTGAGGCCAGAATATTTAAATGACTTGGCTAAGGTCACATGGGTAGTGTCCGAACCAGGAATAGCATCCAGGTCTTTTGATTCAATCTCCATCACCCTTTCTACCGCACCCACAGAAATGGGTTACTCCCATGTAAGCAGGGCCATTAAAGCCTCAAGAGAGAATCCTGGTTTGGTGGGTAGATGGTGAGATTCCTATATGGGAATAATGAAACAAGGATGATTTTCATATCACTTTCAACTTTCCTCATAGTGTTTGTGGCTGATTTTTTTGCCTATAAATCTGCAATAACTGCAAACATGTTTGCTTGGCTTAATGCTGTTTCCTTGGCACATGCTTTCATTTTTCTCCTCCCTTCCTTCATGTGGCCATCTGCTGTTTTCTTTCCCCAACTTTCCTTTGGTTATTTGAGCCAAAATCCACACCATGACTTCTAGGTAGTAGAAAGACAAAGTAGGTGGCTACTATGGATCCTAGGGGGTTCTGTGGAGAAGTGGAGTAAGGGCTACCTCAGAGAAGGCAGTAGTATTAAGAAACTTCAACAATTCGCTAGAATTCCAAATCCTACAAAGGCAAGTAATGAATGAAATGGTGAACGAAAAAGTATTTATTAAGTGCTTACTATGTGCCAAGCACTGTGCTAAGAGGTGGGTATACTAATATAAAAAACCAGACAATCTATGCCCTCAGAGGGCTTATATTCTAACGGGGGAAAGACAGCCTAATGGAAAATGATGGCTGGGGAAGGGATTTATGGTTTGGGAAGTCACTGGGTCAGTGAAATGAAACATAAAAGGGATTGATGTGTTTCTCCTCTCTGGTGATAGTGATTTGATTACTATCCCCAGAAGAAAAGATGGAAATCCAGTAATGGAGGGTATATGTGTGTGTGTGTGTGGGGGGGGGGCATTCACATTGCTGAGGGGCAGTGTATTAGGTCTACTTAGTAATGGTGATTGCTTACTAATCAGGAGAACACATCTGCAGAAGGTAGAATACAGCGTTGGAGGGGGAGGCTGGGGTATGAAATTAGCAAGGCACGTAGATGGCCAGGGAGTTTCTACCCTCTGTAGCGTGGGGTTGCTAGCTTGTAGAGGCTGGGGAAAGCATCAAACCACAGAAGATAAGGAATGAGGAGGGTGACACAAGCTAAGCAGGTGATTCTCCAAGGTCCTCAGAAGATTGTCAGTTTAGAGCCCTGTGGAGATCTTAGAGGCTGCCTAGTTTAATCCTCATTTTACAGATGAGTAAATCGAGTCCTAGAGAGGCTGAGAATTACCCAATGTTGAACATGTAGTAAGTAGTTACAATGGAATTTGAACCCTCAAATTATGTTACATTTACTATATCATCTATCTATCTATCTATCTATCTATCTATCTATCTATCTATCTATCTAGTATGGGAGAAGAAGGAAGGTGAAGGGGATAGAGAATGCAACTTGAAGCTAGAAATACCTCAGTTCAAATCTCTTCTCTGGCATGAACTGACTGTGATCTTCTGCAAACCACTTAATCTCTTGGGTTTTCTCTGCAAACTATTTAAATTGCAGAAGAGATGCCAATTTACATTGGGAGAAGGAGCTTCCTCATCAGAAATTCCCCATATCAGTGAAATCACAGGTCCAATCCCTAGCCTATATTTTGCATATACTTATATATGTTTAAGATATTTCCTCCAGTAGAATGGAAGTCTTTTGAAGATGGCTCTGTTTTTGTCTGTGTCCCCACTGGCTAGCACAGTGACTACCTTATAATGTAAAATAATAACAGCAAAAGGTGATGAAATAAAGGAGCAAGGACATTGGAGTTGGAATCACAAGAGTTGGGGTCAAATCTACCATTTAGCTTTATAAAAGATTAATGACAATTGGCTTAACCTTTTTTTTTTAAATCAGTTTCCTTATCTGTAAAATGGAGATTATGGAATCTGCCCTCGGAAGATCAAATAAGGTCATGTATGTGTCTGAGGCAGCAAGATGGTGTAGTGTTTAGAACACAGGCCTTGGAATCCAGAAGACCTAAGCTGAAATCTGGTCTCAAATACTTCCTAGCTGTGTGACCCTGAGCAGGATCGGAAAAACCTAGGAAGACTTACATAGGTTGATGCAAAGTGGAATGTACTAGGTACAAAGTAACAGCAATGTTGTAGGACGATCAGTTGTGAATGATAGCTATTCTCCGCAATATAATGATCCATGACAACTCAAGGATTTAGGATGAAAAACGTTATCCATCCCCAGAGAAAGGACTGATGGCGTCTGAATAGATTGAAGCAACTCTTTTTTCACTTTCCTTATTTTTCTTGAGTTTTTTTGTTTTACCTATGTTTTCTTTTACCATATGACTATTATGGATATGTTTTGCATGACTACACATATATAACCTATATGGAATTGCTTGCCTTCTCAATAAAGGGAGAGGGGAAGGGAGAAAGGGAAAGAATTTGGAGCTCCAACTTTTGAAAACAAATGTTAAAAATTGTTGTTTATTTGTAACTGTGGGAAAATTAAATACTAAATAAATAATTTATTAAAAGACCTAGGTTTACATCCCATATTTGGCGATGTTCCTTTGGGCACTTAACCTTTCTGTATCTCTCCATTTTTCCATCTCTAAAATGGGAATGAAGCTGAACATTTGCACATACCTACTATTTATATTAATAATAGTTAGTATGGATATAGGGATTTTGAAGTTTGAGAAGAATTTAATACATATTAACTCATTTGATCCTCACAACAACCCTGTAAGGTAGGTGCTATTATTATAGCCACTTTACAGATGGGGAAACTGAGGCTGTGAGAGTCACCTCATTTCATTGTTATTATTTTAGATTACAAGGTGGTCAATGTGATAGACACTGGAGATATAAAGACACAAAAAGAACAGTTCCTGTCCTCAAAGAACTTTCATCATAGTGGGGGAAACATCTACAGATATGAGGTTGGTTGAGTGACTTGCCCAGGGTCACACAGCTAGTAAATATCTGAGGATTTAAACTCAGGATTCCAAATCCTGTGTTAGCTACCTTGTGGGACTGTGGTGAAGATCACCTCAAGAAATGTATGCAAAGCAGTTTGTAATCTTTAATGCCCTATGTCAACTTCATTTTTAGTTGAGAGGTTCCCTAGTGAAAGATAGAAATTGCTTATGAACTGTTCTACTTCAAGCCACTAGGTGGCGCTAGATGTACATCATAGTGGTGTGTTTTGTGCCCTTTGGAATCTTTGCACAAACTGGGGAAAATGTATTTCAAATCCAGCCTGGGCTGCATTGTAATGCTTAATCGCATGGAAAAGAGCATGCAATAACTACTGGTATTTCTGTAAACACGGATGCTAAAAAACAGCTGCCAGTTGGGGATTAGGACTGAAGGAACACTCCCCAAAAGGTCTTCTGAGGACAAGCTAAAAGAGGAAAACCCTGTGGGTTTTCAGTTTGAAAGCTTTGCAGTTAACCTCGATGACTCATAAATAGTCATGCTTAGGAGCAGTCAGTGTGACACTAGATTGTGTGGATGGTTACTGGCCTTTAACTTCGTCTCCATGGTCCCCCTCACCTCCTGCCATGATATTCTTTTACAGGAAGGAGTCATTGGGCCAGCCATGCTCTGTGTAGATAAGTCTGTCCTGCCCGAAGGGTGCACCTCATGAGTGGCCCTGGATGAAGGACCTTCTTCTGGACTCGTCCTTCCTGATTTAGTCTTGTTATTGACAACATTTTTGCTTGGCTTTTTGGACCTTTCTTTCTGGGAAGGAAAATTGAAATGAATTTCATTCTCTCACTTGGAAAAATGCAAAACAAAAGTGGAAACAACACATAGTAAAGCTGAAGGCAAAACTGGTTAGAGATGTCAAATACAAAGGTTATGAACTGCCAGGCCTTTGAGGTTTTTTAGACCTGAAAATGGATTGGTCAAGTTCACATGTAAGAGCAGAAAAAGTTTGTTTTAAGAACCATCCTTCTTTGGGCAACTAGGTGGCTCAGTGAATAGAGCAGCGACCCTGGAGTCAGGAGGACCTGAGTTCAAATCCAGCCTCAGACACTTGACACTCTTGGGCAAGTCACTTAACCCCAATTGTCTTTCCTTCCCCCCTCCTAAAAAAAAAAAAAAAGGACCATCCTTCTAGCAGATTGGACTTCTGAAATTTTCAGCTGTACAATGGGGATAATAATTATTTCCTCACAGAGTTGTCATAAGAATCAAATGAGAAAAATATTTCTGAAGTGCTTAGCACTGTGCCTGACACAGAATAGGTGCTTAGTAAATGTCTATTCCTTTCACTGCCCCAGAATCTCCTGCTTCCCACCCTGGAAGAAGAAAGCCCAGGGTGTAGATGATAGAGGACCATCCTGAAGAGCTGAAGTGATGAGCTCATACATTAGGAAGGTGGTCTAGGGGAGGCCACTGGCGAAGGTTAGCTGGTAAAATCCTCCTGGAAGAAATCTATTTCTGCATTTGTGGGAAATGGGAAGTGGTTTTCAAATTTAGAAAAAGAAGTTTGCTTTTTAAAAAGAAAGAAATGTGATCCAAAGGCCGTATCAGAAATACTATCTTTGGCTCACTTTGGGTTAAAGTATGAGTGTTTTTAGTGAGTGGGTTTTACCAGAGGAGGGCAGCTAGGGGGTACAGTAGATTCAGGAAGACCTTAGTTCAAATCCAGCTTCAAATACTTACTAGCTGTGAGAGTCTGGGTAAGTCACTTAACTATGCTTGCCTCAGTTTCCTCTTCTGTAAAATGAACTGGAGACGGAAATGGCAAATCCCTCCAGTATCTTTGCCAAGAAAACCCTAAATGGGGCCACAAAGAGTCAGGCATGACTGAAATGCCTGAACAACAACAATTACCAGGGGAAGGTGTCTATGTTATACAGACAGTTTTAGGACTAGAGAGACTGGAAACACAGTTGGCTAGGACCTCTTCCCTGGGCTGTGTTGAGGTCCTGTCTTCAACTGGGAGTTCTTTGCATCTACATGCTGGTCTTGTTTCCTATAACCAAGAATGCAAGGTGTCTGGGAGTGGGGGAGTGGGGAGGTGGAGAGAAGAGAGGGTGTGACTTCTATTGAGGGCATAGACATTGGACTCTAAAATTAGAGAAATGAAAAAACCACACTTAAAGAAGTCATAGGGGTCTCAAAACCCCTGTGTAGATATAAAGACTTTAAAAATAGTTGGGGTTTGGGTGGGGTGATATTTCAGAATTAAATTTCTGGGATCATCTGTGAAACTACTTTGAATATATAATTTAATCCTTTTCTTGCTGTCATTAGATCTCAGATAATGCTATGTGGTCAGGAAAACTAACCCAAAAGTCATGAGGAACCTTCTGGTCAACCTGTGGACATATAGATTGTGGAGGAAGGATAGCACCGTGAATCAGAAAACCTGAGTCCAAATCCCAGTTTTGATGTTTCTTACCTGTATTTTGGTGGGTAAATCACTTTACCTCTCTTGACCTCAGTTTCCCCATCTGCAAGATGGAGTAGCTGATCTCTAAAGTCCCTTTCCTCCTCAATCTGATCAGGTGATCTCTTCCTTCTAACACATACTAGGTCACAGGTAGCTTAGTCTGGGGAATAAAGAGTGGAAAAGGAACACTTTTTCAAAGATAATTTTCTTTTCTTTGGAAAAATAAAAACACTTGACTAATATTGTTGCTGTATCCTCAGTTGAATCCAAGTTCTGAAATGTACAAATTGTGCCATGGGCTGGTGACATACCAGACAACATTCATACAAGCAAAGTCCTTACTTCTAAAACACTGCTTCTGCCATTGGTCACTACCACGGTTAGCTATGGTTCAGTTGCAAAGAGAGCAAAACCATGTAGGATTGAGATTGGCATAGGATGGGCATTTTTTTGCTTGCCACTTTAAGGTCCTGAGTCCCAGCCTTGGAGTTTTAATCTCCTTTGGTGACATCTCATCCAAGCCATAGTTAGTCATTATGGCAACCAGGGCACAAAAGACCTAAAATGGTGTCCTCCATCCAGTTGGACAAGTTGGGAGGATGAATGTGGGTAGAAAGAGGCCTGGATATTGCCAAGGAGCCTGTTGGGGTGGGGCAGACAGGGAATGATTTCAACTGGGCTCTGGTCAGCCGGAAGAGGAAGTGGACCATCTGGTAGTTTCCTATTTAAGCAAATTGTTTTTCAACTGAATGCTAAACTTGGTTGTTGAAGAGTTGCAAGTGCTTCCTAAGTTTGGAGCCAGGGGTACAAGGCCCCAGTGCTCTGACCTAGTTCCAGCTCTGAATCTCAGGCTCGCTTTTCAAAGGCATGTGCCTGTTTTTGTTTGAGCATTTGCAATTAGCTTTGCTTTGATCATTTCACACCTGCTCCTGGGGTGTTATAAAAACCATATTATTTGGGGGAAAACCCAAGTGGATGGAGAGGCCATGTAAAAATTCATCCTCTGGATGATTCCTCTTAAGTGTCACTTGTATTAAACAATAATATAGGAATAAGATAAATCTCTATTAGATGTTATTTTTTACTTATTTATATTCAGGGGTGGTTTCTCCAGAACAGGATAAGTATAGGCTAGGACCTCATTCCTTCAAAAAATAAAATCCCACTCTTGCCACTTCGTTCGTTTTTAATCATGGTGAAGTCCTTTCCCCTCTCTGGCCTTCAGTTTCCTGATCTGTAAAATAAGGGCCTCTCAGGTCCTTTTCAGCCCCAAATCTGTGATTTTATGATCCAATCAACAAGTATTCACTGAGCATCTATTTTTATGCTTTTCTCTTTGCTGGGTTATATGGTGTCTGGGCCATGACTCCCACTTGATCAATAGGCCTTCTGGTATCAACAAAAGGGGAAAGCAAGAAAAGGATCAGGAATGAGGCAGCTGATCTGGCCAGATTAACACAAGACAATGGATGTACTTCAAGAGCACATCTGGGCAAATTGTTCTTAGGCTCTATTTTGGAAGAGTCCTTAGAGATAGTCCAGCCCAACCTTCTCAATTTACAGATGAGGAAACTGAGGCCAGAGAAATACAGTGATTTGTCCAATGTCACTCAGGAAAAGATCCAGGACTAAACCACAGTTCTTCTGAGGATTCCTGTGTTAAGGCAATGTGGTGCCTTTCATCTACCCAGTATATATCTTATACATTAACTACTTATTTATACATTGTCTTTTCTTCCCCTGCTCCCCATCTCCAATTAGAATTTAAGCTCCTTGAGGACAGGGGTTCTTTTTTTGGTCTTTGTATACTCAGTACTTAGCACAGTGACTGGCACTTGGCAAGCACTTAATATATACTTATGGACTGATTGATTGGTGCTGTGGAAAGAATGTTGTAGTTGAAGTCAGATTTGGGTTTAAGTACTTGCTCTGTCTCTTGAAAGCTGTGTGACCTTTGGCACAAATCTTTGGTCCTATCTCACTTCCCCTCCCTAGATCCCAATTTCCTCATCTACGAAATAGAGG
>WOXC01003039.1:0-64458 GCA_011680675.1 Gymnobelideus leadbeateri
TCAGGCTATTGACCTCATTTCATACTTTTCCTGCATCCTTCTCATTTCTCTTTCCAATTTTTCCTCCACTTCTCTTATTTGATTTTTAAAGTCCTTCTTAAGGTCCTCTATGGCCTGTAATCCACTCATGTTTTCCCCTGGGGCTTTTGGAGCAGGACTTCTGACCTCACAGTGCTCTTCCCCTATGCTTCGACCCTCATTGCCCCCAAAGTAGGAGTCTAGGGTTGCATTTTTCTCTTTAATTTGTTTCCTTTGTCTTGGCATGTTGCCACTTAATTACTTGACTTTTGGGCTTGTTGCCACACTATGGCTTTAAGGCCAGATAGAGGAATTTTCGTCCCGAACGTGTGGGGGGCAACTTCCGTTTCTGGCAAGCTGGAAACACACCCGACCTCCCCCACAGATCACAATCCAGATCCAGGGAGGTTAAAGCAAGAGCGATTACCGCCCCCCCACCTAGACTGATCGCTGGATCTCCCTACAGTTTGCAGGCCAGGAGCTGGAGCTGCCCCTGAAAACTACAAAATGGCGTGTCTCCTCAGTGGCTTCTAGCCCCCAGGGGAGGAAGCTGAAGCATTCCCCAAATACTGGTCCCAAAGTCCATAGGGCACTAACCTCTCACTTTGTCCTAGGCATATCTGTGCTGATAATTCTGGAATCACCACAGCTGCTGGTGTTCTGGGGTTCCTCCAGCTGGCTGCTGGCCCCTGCCACCCTGGGGCTAAAACCGCGACTCAGGAGCTCCACTGTGCTTGGCTCCCAGCTCGGTTCCCCGGGCTTTGCACACTGCGCTGCTGGCTCCCAGAGTGCTGCGCTGGTCCTTCCTGCAGGGCTGCTGGGCTGTCCTCAGTGGGAGGTTAGCTTCTCTGTGTCGTTCTGTGGGTGCTGGGGCTCCAGAAGTTGTTCAGAGTCCCCTTTTACATAGTTTGAAGGTAATCTGGGGGCAGAGTGGCTTGGATGCTCTCTCACTCCTATCTTTTACACAACCAAGAATCCTTATAACTAGCTCAAGGTGCCTCCTTCAATTCTGTTCTAAATTTTTTTTTGATGTGACTTTATATTTCGATTGACTAGACTTTTGGAGATAACCATAATATGTAGTGTAAGATATCAGTCTAAACCTAAATTCTTTCAAATATGTCTTTCAATTTCATGTTGAAAAGGGAATCATTATCTCAATTGTAGATATTGAGTTTATTGAATACTAAGCTACTATGTTCAATTGCTTCTGAGTCTTACATTGTCTGTTCCAATGGCCATGATGTTGACATTCTGTAAATCTTTGTTACCAATGATTTTTGGGATGTTCCATGACTGGAAATGGTAGTCAAAAAATTTAATTTCTGAACTCAGTCTCTTTCCATAAGATATCTTGGACTCAAAGAATCTGCCAAAAGCCATATATATATATATATTTTTTTTCTATAATGATAAAAATTATTACATTAGAAGTACATACTTATCTACATGTATAATCTGATATATTCTCAGGGACCCTGGTCTCTCCAAGGATTTTTTCCATTGGCATCTTAAGTAAATGTTCTCAAAGATTTCTTTATTCTTAATTCCTCCGGTATAATGCAAACTTAAGTTATATATGGGAAAGTAATTATTTTTAGAGGGCCACTAGGTGGTACAGTGGAGAGAGTGCCAGGCCTGGAGTCAGGAAGAGCTGAGTTTGATTGCCAAAAGGGGTCATGAAGAGTCAGACATGACTGAAAAATGACTAAATGGCAAAAAAAAATAAGTTTTAGAATGAAAGCAGAAATGCCCTGGTCAGACCACATCTAGAGTATTATGTTAAGTTTAGGATGATATGTTTTAGGAAAACACCAATGAGATGGAATATAGCCAAAGAAATGTGGTCAAGGTAATGAGAGAAGTAGGGACTATGCCATAGGAAGGAACTAGGAATGTTTAGATTGGACAGGAAAGTATTTAATGTTTTATTAATGTAATTTTTAATTCCATAGATGCTCAGCAGCAAACAGCTTTCATTGTATATTCTTTTATCAGATTAAAAAAATAAAAAGTAAGCAAGACCATTAGCTATAGAGACTGTGACTGACAGAGCCTATGTCATTTCATGCTAGCTATACTTTGAGAAAGGCAAGGTGTTGCAAAAAATGAGGTATCCATCTTTGAAGATCTGTCATGTAGAAAAGAAAATGGATTCGATGTATGTAGTTTTGGAAGATGGAGCTAAAGGAAAATGGTCTTTGATCACAAATCAAGAGCAGGAGGGGCCTTGGAGGTTATCTAGTCTGACTATCTTATCTTACAGATGGTACAACTACCATCAAGAGATAACTTATTAAAGTATAGAAAAAACATATGATCTATATGTATGTACATACATACACACCTGCACCCACCCCCAAGCCACACCCCCACATGTAAGTATATATATACATACACACATACATGTGTGTATATGTATGTTTGTATGTGCATATATATGTATACACACACGTACATGATAACTTATTAAAAGACAATCAAGTAGCAACCAGCAATGTCAGGGTCCAAAACCAAGTCCTCTGAATCCAGATTCAGCATTCTTCTTTTTTTTAAGTTTATTTTATTTTATTTTTTAAACAAATGCTTTATTAACTTCTGTATTGCATCATTCATTTCCGTCAGATTTTGAGTTACAATCATTTTTCCCCCCTGTTTTTCCCCTACCCACCCTCCCAGAACAGCAGTCCCACAAGACATTGCTTCCTCCAATCTGCTCTCTCCCCTATCCTCTCCCACACCACCTTCGACCTCTCCATTAGAGGAAGGTGAATCTTTGTGTCCCAATGCCTGCACATCTTGTCTCCCAATTATAAGCAAAAGAGTATTAATGATAGTATTTATATATATTTGAAACATTTAATGTTAAGACCTCGAATTTCAGATCCATTTCCTTCCTCCCTTGTCACCCATTCCCTCTTGGGAGATAAGTAATTCAGTACATGTTGTACATGTCTAGCTATGCAAAACATTATCATAGTAGATATATTGTACAAGGCTGCTTATAATTCTCTCCCACTCATCCCACCCCCTACCTGGTCCATTCCCTACATGATCCTGTCCCTCTTCTATAGTGGGTACTTCCAACCTCCCCTCCCCCCAAGGATGCCCCCCCATCCATCATCCCTCCTCTCATCCCCCTTCCCCCTATTCTGCTGCAGGTTGAGATATCCCATTTAGTATGTATGTCATTCTCTCCCTGAACCAAATTCAATGAGAATGTGGATTTGCCTTTTTTCCCTTCCTATTCTCCCCCTCCCTTGCAACCACTTCCCCTTGCTTCTTCTACATGAGATAGTTTACCCTACCCTGTCTTTCCCCATCTCCTCTTGCCACTTTCCTCTCTCACCTCATAATTTCATCCCTTGAGTATTCTCCCTTCCCAACAAATTCAACCTATGCCCTCTATCCATATACACACACATTCACATATGTATTCATATGACCACACACCTTTCTTCCATTATTTTCATAGTGAGAAAGATATCATCACTCACAGTTATTGTTTTTCCCTATAGGAATGTAAATAGTTCAACTTTGATAAGTTCCTTTTGATTTCTTTTCCCTGATTACCTTCTCAGACATCTCTTGCTTCTTGTGTCTGGATGTCAAATTTTCTATTCAATTCTGGTTTTTCCTCAAGAATGCTTGAAAGTCCTCTATTCCACTGAATGACCATATTTTCCCCTGAAACAAAATACTCAGTTTTGCTGGGTAGGTGACCCTTGGGTTCATTCCCAGCTCTTTTGCCCTCTGGAATATCATATTCCATGCCCTTCAATCCCTCAGTGTAGAAGCTGCCAGGTCCTGGGCTATTCTGATTGTGTTTCCACAATATTGAAATTGTTTCTTCCTGGCTGCTTGGAGTATTTTCTCCTTGATCTGGGGATTCTGGAACCTGGCTATAATATTCCTGGGAGTTTTCTTTTTGGGATCTTTTTCAGGAGGTGATCTGTGGATTCTTTCAACCTCTATTTTGCCCTCTGGATCTAAAACATCAGGGCAGTTTTCCTTGAGAATTTCTTGAAGGGTGATTTCTAGGTTCTTTCCTTGATCATGGCTTTCATGTAGTCCAATAATTTTTAAATTGTCTCTCCTGGATCTATTCTCCAGGTCACTGGTTTTTCCCATGAGATATCTCACATTGCCTTCTAATCTTTTGTTTGTTTGGATCTGCTTAACAGCATCTTGATTTCTCATAAAGTCACTAGCTTCCATTTGCTCCAGTCTAACTCTGAAGGAATGAATCTCCTCAGTGAACTTTTGAGATTCTTTTTCCATCTGGCAATTTCGACTTTTTAAAGCATTCTTCTCCTCATTGTCCTTTTGGGCCTCCTTTGCCATTTGAGCTAGTCTATTTTTTAAGGTGTTGTTTTCCTCAGTCAGGCTGTTGACCCTCATTTCATACTTTTCCTGCATCCTTCTCATTTCTCTTTCCAGTTTTTCCTCCACTTCTTTTATTTGATTTTTAAAGTCCTTCTTAAGGTCCTCTATGGCCTGCAACCTGCTCATGTTTTCCCCTGGGGCTTTTGGAGCAGGACTTCTGACCTCACAGTCCTTTTCCCTCTCTATGCCTCCAAAATAGGAGTCTAGGGTTGCATTTTTCTGTTTCCTTTGCCTTGGCATGTTGCCACTTGATTACTTGACTTTTGGGCTTGTTGCCACACTATGGCTTTAAGGCCAGATAGAGGAATTTTCGTCCTGAACGTGTGGGGGGCAACTTCCGTTTCTGGCAAGCTGTAAACCCACCCATGACTTCCACCCTAGATTACAATCCAGATCCAGGGAGGTTAAAGCAAGAGCGATTACCCCCCAAGACTGGTCGCTGGATCTCCCTACGATTTGTAGGCTGGGAGCTGGAGATGCCTCTGAAAACTACAAAATGGCGTGTCTTGTCAGCGGCTTCTAACCCCCAGGGGAGGGAGCTGACGCATTCCCCCAAATACAGGCCCCAAAGTCCATAGGACACTAACCTCTTTCTTTGTCCTAGGCATGTCTATGTTGATAATTCTGGAGTCGCCACGGCTGCTGGTGTTCTGGGGTTCCTCCAGCTGGCTGCTGGCCCCTGCCACCCTGGGGCTAAAACCTTGGCTCATGCGGACCTGGGCTTAGCTCGGCTCCACTTGTTGTGCGCTGCCGGCTCCCAGACCACTGCGCTGGTCCTTCCTGCAGGGCTGCTGGGCTGTCCTCAGCGGGAGGTTAGCTTCTCTGTGTCGTTCTGTGGGTGCTGAGGCTCCAGAAGTTGTTCAGAGTCCCCTTTTACATAGTTTGGGGGGAATCTGGGGGCAGAGTGGCTTGGATGAGCCGTTTCTACTCCGCCATCTTGGCTCCACCCCTTAAGTTTATTTTTTAATAGTATCTTTTTCCCAATTACATGTAAAGACAATTTCGAACACTTAATTTAAAAAAGATTTTTCCAAATTTTCTCTTTCCCTTCCTCTCCTCTGCCTTCCCTAAAAAGGCAAGAATTTTAAATAGGTCATATATGTGCAATCATGTAAAACACATTTCCCTATTAGTCATTTTGCGAAATGAGAAATAGACCAAAAGGAAAAAAAAAAATCATGAAAAAGAAAGAAAATTACAATAGTGTTCAGCATTCTTTTTGTTGTATCTTGCTGCCTCCCTGGGATCAAGGAAACTTGATCCAGCTCTTGCAGGTGGTGTTTGTGATAAGTAGAAGACCACATTATGGATTTGATAGGGGCCTTATGAATACATTGCCATTTGAGTGATAATGCACTTGGCAATTTGTCAGCAAATAATGAACAATATCTTTGGAGACCTGCTTTCCAGATCAATTTTGATAAAACTTGGTCTCAACATCAGACCCAGCATGTCACCCATAATTGAATAACCCTACCTTAGTTCTATCAGTATAAATTATACGCCAAGTTCAAGTGTATTTTTAACCTGATAGAAGTTTCTTTGGGTTTCACAATCTCTTTATATAATGTATCCAAATGGGTCCCCGTCAGGATCATATTGTCCTTTGCTGACAAGTCCCTTCAGCCCTTGAGAGCTTATAACACATACTTGAAGTCACAGGACACTGCCAGCAGCAGTTCATGCCTTTAAAGTTTTTTTCTTTAAACTAAATGCTTTTTTTAAATTAAAATGCATTTTTCCTCTCTCCTCTGATGATTAAAAAGAGAGAGAGAGAGAGAGAGAGAGAGAGAGAGAGAGAGAGAGAGAAACAAACCCTTGTAACTAATATGCACAATGGAGCAAAACAAACTCCCACGTTGTCATGCTTTATTATTCAGTCCAGACTCAAACTGCCATTGAAAAATCATGCCGTCCCATTTGCTGAGATTTCAAGCTCTACCAAAATGATTTTCTTTTGCCCAAGTCTTAATCTTTACAGATGCCAAGTGACTTTTTATAGTAGAAAGAGATGCTTTAGATATAGCAGTTAAGGCAGTACTATCCCTCACTAAAACCAACCCAATTATATGTACTTTTCTACAAAGTGACCCTTAGGGACCAGAATTATACCTTATGGGAAGAACTGTTACCCAGCCGGAGGAAGTTTTAAACCTTGTGGAGGCAGTGTACCAGACACCTTTGTTGCTGGGCTGTGCATGAATTGCCACATTTTAGTTCTCATCCAGAATACTTAGAACTTTTAGAGATCAGATTGGTGGGTCACTCTTCTGGACCATAAATCTCAGGCTTGAAGTAACCTCAGATGCCATTTTGTGTGACTTCCGCACATTACAGATTTATACTTTACAGATGAGGAAACCAAAGGAAGTTGTTACTTGCCCTCAGCCACACAGGCAAATGGGTATCAGAGGTGAAATTGGAACCCATGTCTTCTGATTCCAGAGCCAATCCTTTTCCACTTTATCTTACCACCTTCCTAATATGTGCCATGAGCTATATGAGATACTCCCCCCTAGTATAAGAAAGAAAATGTAGGTACTATCTGACTTACACTCTAGATTTAGGGGAATTGGCTTCAAAAGATTCAAAGGGGGGCGGCTAGGTGGCACAATGAATAGAGTACCTGCCTTGGAGTCAGGAGGACCTGAGTTCAAATCTAGCCTCAGACACTTGACACACTAGCCGTGTGACCTTGGGCAAGTCACTTAACCCCAATTGCCCTCCAAAAAGCAAAAAAAAAAGATTCAAAGGAAAGATATGTAGGATTCCACAAACTAAAATTCTAAAGGGGAAGTCAGCCTGAAAAGAATGGGAGATGCTCAATAATTAAATATTAAAGACATCTATCTATCTATATCTATATCTATAAACTACTCAAATGAGGAGTTTATGAGTATAATGGAGACAACTTCGAAATCCTCCCATGGAGCATGTGTGAAGTTGAATTGAGCTTCTCTGGCTACTTCTGGCTCACCACAAATGCCTGGCCCAGCACTGAAGGATTTGGCCCTTTAGGGTAATGTAATAATTCTCTGATCTTTGTTATAGTTGGGGGCAGGGGGAAGCACAAAAAGAGAATTAGTCACTGAGCTAGGAAGAGCTCTCCATTCAGTGGACTCCAGCACTGAAGGATTTGACTCTTTGGGGTCATATAGAGATTCTTTGGCCTCCACGATGGCAACATGGGAAATGAGATGTATAAAAAGAGGATTAGCTACCGAGGTAGGAAGAGCTGTCCTCCAATTAGTGGACTTCAAAGGGAGAAACATTTTCTGTTCTTGTTCTTTCCCTTCCTATAAACTATGTAGGAACTCTCTTTGTGAAGAAGGGTATGAGGGAGTCTTTTTTCATGCCTTCCCCCACCTATTATGGCTACTAGCACATTCTCATTTAGTTGAACCTCAGTTGAGACCTTAAGGTCCTAGATTTTGTCAGGACTTTTGTCAAGGTCCTCTGCTTAGTATTTTTTTTTCCCTGGGCACAGATAGGTGACCAACCAGCAATCCTGAGATGGCAGGATTGACTTTCCAGCCTTAGAAGCCACTTGGTGAATTTGAGAGTCCCTTAGTTGGAAGCTTTCTGCAATTACCCTTTTCTCAGAGAAAATGACCTCTAGCTGAAGGATGGACCCAAGTCACTAACTGGTTTACTAGAATATTTTCACTTTTCTTGGAGTTGTTGAGAAGCTGCAGAGCTGAGGTAAAGGTGAAATGGTTTTGACAGTCCCACAAAATCCTTCATTTTTTTTCTTAAGCAATTGGGGTTAAGTAACTTGCTCAAGGTTACACAGCTAGTCGTTATTTGTGTGTGGGTGCTCATTTTCTGAGGCTGGTTTTGATCCTGGGTCATCCCAACTCCAAGGCCGGCACTCTTATTCACTGAGCCACCTAGCTGCCCCAAAATGCTTCATTTTTTGATGTGTTAAGTGTCAGCCTCCAGGAAATGAAAAGAGTAATGAGCAAATCATTAATGCATGCTTATCCAACTTTCCTGTGTTATACACTTTTGTGTGGAGGAAATGCATAGCTATCTATCTATATCTGACATACATTGTACATTGGGTACCTTTTTAGTTTCTTCTGTGGGACATATGTGAGAAAGTACACAGAGAAGTCACCATATTTGGTAACTTATTGGATATGTGGGATGAATAAGAATGAGGAGTCAAGGGTTAGAAAAGCGCATAGAAAATCATCTTCCCTTCCTACCCTTCCTAACCTTAACCCTGTCCTCCTGTCCTCACACTCCTCTACATACCATTTAATCCAGTGACATGGGCATTGTTCCTGGGACTCTCTCCTTCCTCATCGCTGCCTCTTGGCTTCTCTGGCTTCCTTCAGGTCTCAGCATCTACAAGTCTTTCCCAATTCTTCTTTATCTTAGTGCCTTCCCTCTGAGTTTATCTCCAGTTTGCCCTGTTAGTGCATAATCATTTGTCTATTGTCTCCCTCGTTAGATTGGTAGCTCCCTGAGAGCAGGTACTGTTTTTTGCCTTTTTATCCCCAGTGTTTGGCACATGACTGGCACTTAATAAAGACTGTTGACTTGACTTGACTTTGCTAGGTGGTTTGTGATATGGTACTGGAACTCAGCAGAAAGATTAGGGGTGGCTATATGTATCTGGGAGTTATTGGCATAAAAATTATTATTGACCCCATTGGAACTGAATGAGGAGAGGATGCGTAGTAGATATAACTTAATAGTTACAACCATACTTAGTGGGGATGAAGTGGAAGCAGAATCAAGAAAGGAGATAGATAATGAGTGGCCAGAAAAAAGAAAAGCAATGACTCAAAAACTCTGAAGGGAGACAGGATTCAGAAGGAGAAGAAATGATCAATGGGGGCAAGCTCCTGAAGAAATTGGGAGAATATGGAATCGAGGGCACAAGTAGAAGAGTAAATGGGATATTACAAAAAATAAATTTGACAGTCAAGTCAGGCTCCAAACATAATGTATTTCTATAAGAAGGCCTTCCCAATCCCTCTTAATTCTAGCACCTTTCTACTATTGATTACTTCCTATTGATCCTGTGTATAACTTGTTTATAGATATTTATTTGCATGTCTCCCTTGTTAGAGTGTAAGCTCCTCAAGGGCAGGGACTACCTTTTGCCTTTAATTGTATTCCTAGAGCTTAGCACAGTGTCTGTTACATAGTAGGTACTTAATAAATGCTTATTGACTGATTTTTCCCAATTCAATCACCTTTGCCCACATCCAGTCAATCAGTTTCTACATCTTGCTGATTATTCCTCTGAAATACCTCGGTATCCATTCTCCTTTCTTCCACTACCACTGCAACTACCCCGGTTTAGGGACTTTTTACTTCTTGGACCATTTTAAGAAAAAGGGAAGATTGTTCCTGCCCTCAAAGAGCTTACATTCTAATTGGACAGATAAGTTGTGCCTATATAGCTACATACAAAACAGATACAAAGTAACATCAGAACACAGGTACTAGTAGCTAGAGGTACTGGGAAAGGACTCCTGGCTTGTCTTCCTATTCATAATCTATACTCCTCAGTCTTTCACTATGATACTTAAATTATTTAATGTATTTTTGATTAGATTACTCCTCTGTTAAAAAATATTCAATGGCTCCCTATTACCTATTGAATAAAGTATAATTTCTTCATTCTGACATTCAGCGCCCCCCAATCTCTCTCTCTTTCTCATCCCCCCAATCCAGCTCCAGCCTAACTTTCTGAACATATCTCACATTACTACTTTTCACTTAATCAGAATATTAGACAAACTGTATTAAAGCATGATTTGTATAGATCTTATTGTCCCCTATTCTTGCCTGTTCATTTCCAGGCCTTTGTTCACTGTGTTTCCTGCTTCTGGAATGGATTTCTTCCCTTTGTGATGGCAGAGACTTGACATGAGTAACGGTTTTTTTAGAATAAACTATCATTTCATTATAAACAGGTAGTCACATCTAACCCCTGTGTTTTCGTCTTCCTTTACCCGAATTTTTATGTAAGGACAATCAAAAGGTAGAAAATGCCTTGTCTGGAATTTACATTATTCAGCTTGTCCTCTAAAGCCCTTTAGAATCTGACTAAAGCCCACCTTTCCTGGAATGTTGTACACCACCCCTTTCATGTCCTCTCTGTCCATCTTTGTCCAACCAAACCAGGCCACTTGATTTTTCCCTAACTCAATGTCAATTTCTTTTTTTTTTTTTGGAGGGCAGTTGGGGTTAAGTAACTTGCCCAAGGTCACACAGCTAGGTTTTTGTTTGTATGTGTGTTAAGTGTCTGAGGCTGGATCCGAACTCAGGTCCTTCTGACTCCAGGGCCAACGCTCTACTCACTGCACCACCTAGCCACCCCCAGTGTTAATTTCTTATCTCTGCTTTGCACAGACTGTTGAATGTAGTCTTTCTTTATTGCTACCCTTTAGAAAAAGCTAGCATCTTCCAAGACTCAGTTCATATGCCTTCTCTTCTGGGAAGACTTTCCTGATACTTCTGCTTGGTACGACTAGTTCCCTTCTTGAAATATCATATCTACTTATCTATTTACTTGCTGAATCCCTTCAATAAAACGTAAGCTCCTTGAGGGCAAGGGTTGTTTTGCTTTGTCTTTGTATAACTAGACCTCACACAGTGCCTTGTACATAGTGGTATTTACTAAAAGCTTGTTGGATTAGAATGGATTAAGGTCTGCATTTTATCCTAATGGTAATATGGAACCATTGGAGGTCCTTGAGCTGAGAAGTGATATGGCCATACATGTGCTTTAAGAAAATTATTTTGTGCAGGTCAAAGTATACTTTTTCTTTATTTTTCTTGGGTTATTTAGTGTGTGTGTGTGTGTGTTTTCTTTTACAACATGACTAACATGGAAATGTATTTTGCATAACTGAAAAAAAAGTTTCTTTTTATCTGTGTATATGATAAATTGGAGAGGGGACAGACTGTACAAAGGGAAAACATTTAGGAGAGTAGGCAAGAGGGGGCTATTAGGGAGCTGGCACCCCAAATAAGCAAGGTACTAATAAGAGGATATTCCACTGCTGTTGATGAATTTAAGACCCTGGCCCAGAACTCATAGAACATAGAGTATGTGAAGGAGAACATGTAAAGTAAGTGTGGAAAGATAAACTAGAGACACACAATTGAATTGCATCCTTGGGTACTTAAAAGAATTGATCAATAGGAATACTGAGTCATCTTTGAAAGATCACAGAGAACTGAAGGGGTATTACATAGTCTAGAAGCCAGGGAACTTGACCTAAATTCCTGAAAGTATATGATACCATTAATCAATCAATAGTGATTTAGAGCGGGGCATCTGTGTGGCACAGTGGATAGAGGACAGGACCTGGAGTCAGGAAGACCTGGGTTCATATCCATCCTCAGATACACTTACTAGCTATATGGATGGGGGCCAAGTCACTTCACCCTGTTTGCTTCAGTCTCCTTAACTGTAACATGGGCTGGAGAAGGAAATGGCAAACCACTCCAGTATTTTTGCCAAGAAAATCCCAGATGGAATCACGGAACGTGGGACATAACTGAAAACAACTGAACCACAACAAGAAATGATTTAGAGAAACCTACAGTGATCACAAATCCACTCCAATCTAATGAAACAGCTATCTCTTGCACATCTAATACATATAAAACATTGTAGCATATAAGAGACAAAACAAAGACAGTTTCTGCCCATAAGGTACTTATGTACCTTATTCTACTGAGGAAAAATATATTATGTAATTAGATAATATAGACATGATAACATACAAGTGTGTCTTATTTTCTTTTCCCCTAGATCAGGGGAATGAATGCTGTCACTAGAGTTTATCTAGATTTTCAGCAAAATTTTGACTATGCTTGTGGAAAAGATAGAAAGATATGGACTAAACAATAGTATAATTAGAGTTGTAAACTAGTTGAATGACTAGACCTAATGAATGGTGTTTGTTTGGTTTTTTAAATTATTATTTATTTTTAATAGTTCTTTTCGTTTTAAATTTTGAGTTCCAAATTCTATCTCTCCATCTCATTCCTCCCCACACCCATTGAGAAGGCAAGCAATAGGATATAAATTATACATGTGAAATCATGCAAAACATATTTCCATATTGGTCATATTTTAATTTTTATTTATTTACATTTTTTATGGATCATATTTTTTAAACAGTAAGAAAAATAAAAGAATGTTATACTTCAATTTGCACTCAGAGTTAATTAGCCCTCTGGATGTGGATAGCATTTTTTCATCATGAGTCCTTTGGGATTGTCTTGGGTCATTTTATTGATCAAAGTAGATAAGTCTTTCACAGTTGATCATCATTACAACATTGCTGTTACTGTGCACAATGATTATCAGGTTCTTCTCACTTCACTTTGCATCAGTTCATATATATGCCTTACCATATTTTTCTGAAATCATCCCCTCCTCAACAAATAGTCATTAATGGTTCAGTCAACGTGGCATATGGTCTCTGGAGAAGGGCCCCCAGGAATCTATATGCAACTGTGCCATCTAGCATTTTTATCAATGACTTGGATGAAAACATAGATGGTATGCATATCCAATGTGAAGATTATCACAAAGCTGGGAGGGAAAGGTAAGGCTCTGAACACTGGAATCAGGATTCAAAAAGATCTTCTCAGGCTAGAACACTGGGATCAATCTACCAAAATTGAATTTAATAGAAATAACTTTGGGGATTCCAAAAATCAACTTAGTATCATTTGCAGTATGACTATGTGGCAACCCGTCTAAAAAAGATCTGGGAGTTTGAATAGCCTGCAAACCCAATAAGAATCAGTAGAATGATGCAGGAACCTAGAAAGCCCCTCTGATTTTAGGTATAAGCTCTATGAATAAGGCAGTGATAGTCTCACTAGGCTTTGCCCTGGTCAGATTACATCTGGGGTATTGTATTCAATTTGGAGCAATACATTTTATTTTATTTTTTATTTAAAAATTTTTTTGGAGCATTACATTTTAAAGAAGGACATTGGTAAATTAGAGATCACCCAGAGGAAGGCAGGCAACATGGTTGTGGACCTTAAGATCATGCTCTGTGTGGACTTCGTGAAAGAACAGCTGTTTAGCTTCAGAGCATTAGAAGCCTCAGACTGGGTATGATAATAGTCTTTAAGCACTTGAAAGACCTTCATGATGGAGAAGACTTTTTTGTTGTTGTTCTAGAGGACAGAACTTAGAGTAATGGGTAGAAGTTTTAAAGAGGAAGTTTTAAAGTTTTAAAGGAAAAAAATTCTTAATTTGAACTCTCCTATAACAAAAGCAAAATGGGGTCCTTTGAGAGATAATGGATTTCCCACTCCCTGAGTTGTTGAAGGCCAGTTTGGTAGTTCAGTTTTGAGATTCTAATGGAAGGAGATATTTTATGGTTCTAACAGTTAATAAAAGGAGGTTTTCTTAGCCATATCAGGGAAAGTATTTTCAACAAATATTGATTCAGGTGAATGTTTGCATTGGTTATGTTAATCTTTAAAAAGTTTGTGTAAAGGAGACAACAAGCTGGGTTATATACAAGTTATAGCATTTATTCCCTTAAGACTAGCAGACTTGTAAAAGGAGTTAGAAGCTTGAGTTCTAACTTCTGAACAAAGGAATGAAAAAGCTTAAATACATTTTAGAACCTGTCCAATTCAGGCTAAAATTTATGATTACAAGGAATTGACAAGATGTCAACCTAGAACATCTGTGTTTTATCGTTAACATGCCATAACATAATACATGTCCCACAAAATATTTAGATAAGAAAAGGTTCCATTACTCAAGATAGTATCTTAGATTCAGGGTCTCATCCTTGGGAGAAGAAAGAATGCTCTTAAGTTAGTCCTGTCTGGGGTAACAGATATTCTCTGAGTTTATTCAGAGAACAAAGAAGCTGTTGGGTCTGTTTGGCTCCTCCCGCAAGGGGTATGTCCCAAGATAAGGGAAATCCCACTTTCAACTTTATTTGATCTCTGGAGTTCCTGGCACAGAAAAAGGCTTTTTTTTATTTTTTGCTTTTTGGAGGGCAATTGGGGTTAAGTGACTTGCCCAAGGTCACACTGCTAGTAAGTGTTAAATGTCTGAGGCCAGATTTGAACTCAGGTCCTCCTGACTCCAGAGTCTCTGTTCACTGCACCACCAAGCTGCCCCAAGTAAAAAGGCATTTTTAAAGTAAGGCAAAGCAGTCTATTTAATTAATTCAGACTTTGGTCAAAAATATGATATTTAATGTTTAACATTTCAACTGCTCTGCTGGATAGAGGGATGAGTTTCTGATGCTTCAGGAACTGTCCCCCCACCCCAGACCCTATCCCCACCTCAAGACAAAATGTATCCAGATTTAATAAAGACACTTTTTATTTTAAAATATCATGTTAATTCAGTTAGGACAAGGGCTACAATTGCCAAAATTACACAAGTTTCAAACTCCATGGATTCTCCATAGATTACCAAATACATAGTCATTATAAAACCCAATGAAGAATCTTCATTTTATAATATGGGAAAGTTTAGAGTGAGGGTAGATACTTTGGCATTGAGCAGATGTTGTTTAACAACTTTTTACAATCCTACTCTGACTTTGAGGAAATGAAATAAAAACTGCAGAATTCTTCTTTGGAAGCATGATCCCCAATTTAAAAGGAATAAAAACTGCTCTGGGGAAGTGATCTTATTTGGGGCAGCTATTATTGAAATCCAGATTGCCTGAAAGACAATGGGGGAGGGGGGCTGGGAAAGGAAGAGAGATGGGGGTAGGTCTTTTGTGTTTGAAGGAGTAAAGCTGATGCTAATGGAAGTCAGGAAGGAAAAGTACACATTGTAAAAGTAACACATGAAGTTAGCCACTCCTATCTCCACTGGATAAGCTGTGGGTATCAGTGTTTACACCAATGCATCTGATATGTACCCTATTTGTGTAAATGTCAGAGATCCTTCTCTTTGTATTTAAGAGATGTCCTCTCAAAAACTGAGAGAAGAAATCCCCACCCATTTCAACACAGATTCTAAGATATCCTATCTGTGACATCTGTTCAGTCCCTCCAAACCAATAAAGTGCTCATTGTGCTAACAATGTAACTTCAAGAAAAAAAAGTAAATCAAAATAATGCATCTAAAAAAGCTTGATAGAAAAAAAACAATACTTCAAACTGTAAAGTCATCAGAAATATAGTTATTAAAAATTCACACAATTTACTTCACATTTCTAGCACTGCCAGTTTCCTGTTCCTGATCTGTTCTGGCATCTCCTTTTTCTATAGAGTTGTTAGAATCATCATGGGCTTCATTCTTTTCCCTTTTCTCTTTGGGCTTCCCCCTTCTTTGGGTTTGGACTCTGAATTTAAAGGAACAAGCATAGCAGATAATTGTGCCACAATTCTCTATGATTCATCCTTGGCCTTAATTTTATCTCCCTTAGCATCTTCTTCAGACTTATTTTTTTACATATGGTGGCAATGGACCAAGGCCAGTGCCAGAATCTGGGCTGAGGAAGCACGGCAGCATGTGGAGGGGCACTCCTGTCTCTTCTTCCTCATCAATTAAATCTTGAAGATAGTTTCAATATGTTTTCAATACGTTTAACCTAGCCTGAATGGCAGATATTGCTTCTACCACAGAGGTCTCCAAACACACATTGCATGATTATCAATTGTACTAAATGACTTCTGAGGTTCCTTCCAACTCTGAGAAGCCTTGAAGGTAAGGTAATGAAAGCCTTAATTATTATGGTGGCTCTGAATGGTGAAAGGGGAATGGATAAGGAAGATGATGTGGAGAAAGAATAGACAAAAGTTGGCAACAATTGCATTATGAAGGGTGAGAGAGAGTAAAGAGTTGAAGAGGCATCTGTTGATAATAATCAAGGTTAGTGGAAAAATACAAGTGCCCTTAATAGAAATAGAAAATTTTGGAGGAGATCAGGCTTATCAGGGAAGAAAATGGGGTCAGTTTTGGACATGTTGGCTTTGAGAAAGATGCCTGTGCTATATGCAGTGGCAGTCATAATATGGAGTAGGCATCCAGCAGAGATTAGACCTTTGTCATAGGCATAGAAGTAATTATTGAATCTATGGCATTTGTTGAGCTTATTTAGGGAGAGTGGGTAGAAAAAGACAGGACAGGCGACTAAGAAAGGGCCTTGGGCACACCTAGTAAAAGAAGTGGGGGATGGATGTTGATTTAGCAAAGGAAAGTGAAAAGGAGTTGGTCAGAGAAGCAAAAGAAGAAGAGGGAAAAGAGGGCATGTTAGCCTTTATACTATACATCAAAGTAGCCATACACGAGTTTATTAGTGTATTATCCATGCCTATGTCCTTCTATAAATTCTCCAAAGAAAATCTATGAAAGATACTGGAGATCTTCCTTTAGTTCTTTTAATAAATGCTACCAAGGTAGCAAGACAATCCCAAAGGACTCAGGATGAAAAAATGCTCTCCACCTCCAGAGAACTGATGAACCCTGAGTGCAAATTGAAGTATCATATTCTTTCTTTATTTTTCTTACTGTTTAAAAATATGACCAATATGGAAATAAGTTTTGCATGATTTCATATGTATAATTTATATCCTATTGCTTGCCTTCTCAGTGGGTGTGGGGAGGAATGGGATGGAGAGATAAGAATTTGGACCTCAAAGTTTAAAAAGAAATGTTAAAAATAAATAAGTAATAATTAAAAACCAAACAAACACCATTCACTGGGTCCAGTCATTCAACTCGTTTATACCCCTAATTGTGCTATTGTTTAGCTCATACCTTTCCTTCTTTTCCATAAGCAATGACACCAGGGTAACATGGAGGCTCTGTATTTGTTATCCTTCCCTCCCATGATATTTCTGCCCTGTCCTCATTGATAGAATTTATGCCTCTTTTTATCTGCAAATCATCATTGGCAATAAGCTGCAACCCACTTACATCCACCATTTTTGTCTTTCCATTGCCCTGCGGGCCACTTGCAATTCTGATCCTTTAGAGATTGTTTGTTCTGTGACCATTGCCCCCTCACCTCCTACTCATTTCTCATTCTGCTGTAATCTCTCTTCCAATCTCTCCACTCTACTAAAATTGCTCTCTCTAAGGTTGTCAACAAACTCATTCACCATTAAATCTATTGGCTTTTTGTCAGTTCTCTTTCTTCTTGAACTATCTGTACCCTTTGGACCATATCAACTGCCCCCTCCTCCTGGATACTTTTCTCTACCCCATCTTTCAAAATATTGGTCTCTACTTATTTCCTCTCTCCCTTCCTTTTTTTTTTTTTGGAGGGATGGAAGGGGAAGGTGTGGAACTGCCTTTATTTTGTCCTAGGTAAAATACATAAGATGGTATGGACTCACAGGAGCCCATGATCAAATAGAGAAATACAAAGCACTTGAAAAGGCCATCAGATCTCCTTGGACGGGAACTGAATTTGGAGCTGCTGTCAAGGTCAATCTCTCTTTCCTGCAGTGTCCTACATAGTCTCCTCCAGACTTACAAAACCATCTTGTGAGTTAGAATCTCTCTGGAAGGCAAACATTGCAGTTGCTGAAAAAACAATTCCCTTTTCCACTAGACCTATACTGTCATTAATTTTTCAAATTAAATTTCATTTTTTTTTCAATTAACAAGCATTCATTTTTTTCTCCTTGCCAACTCCCTCTACTGAAGAAAAGAAAAACAAAACCCTTGTAATAAATACGCAAATCAAGCAAAACAAATTCCCACATTGCCCATGTCCAAAAATAGGTATTTTGTTTATTCTGAGTATTCAGCCCACCAATTCTCTGACAAGAGATAGGTAGTATTTTTATCATTGGTCTTCTGGAATCATGTTTGATCATTTCATTTACCTGAATTCTTAATATTTTCAAAGACCAATAATATCTTTAATTTGCATTGGTGCAAAAATTTTAAATACAATATTAGCATAAAGGTTACAGAAACATTGAAAAAGATTGTACACTATGATTAGGTTGGATTTATAGCAGGAATGCTAAGTTGGTTCAATATTAGGAAAATTATAATTAACCATATTATTAAGAACACCAAAAATAATGTGATTAATATTATCAATAGATACAGAAAAAGCTTTTGACAAAATATAAGATCCTTTTTCTGTTAAAAAAATACTAGAAAGCATGAGCCACAAATGGATCATTTCTAATATTTTTCAAAATGCATTTAAACTATATTTCAATTGACCCTCTCTTTCTGAATCCCCTTGACTTCCTCTGTATAAATTTATTTTTCTTTCTTGCTATGTCTGCTAAAAATTCTTCATCTTTGTTTTTTTATTTAATCTTGATTTTCCATTAATCACTTTTGCAGGTGGTAATATCCATTTTTTCTCATTAAAGCCTTTGGCCTTTCTCCTTCCTATAAAAGACATTTTTAAATCACTTTTTAATGGGTCTCACAACTCTGATCTTTTGAAAGGAGAACTGAGGTTCTCTCCCTTGACCCCATCTTTTCTTTTCTTTCTTTCTTTTTTTTTAAGTAATTGGGGTTAAGCAACTTGCTCAAGGTTACACAGCCAGTTATTATTTATGTCTGGCTGCTCATTTTCTGAGGCTGGGACCAATCCCGGGCCATCCTGACTCCAGGGCTGGAGCTCTTACTCACTGTGCCACCTAGCCGCCCCTATCCAATCTTTTCTATCATACTTTTGAAAACTTTTTCAAGTTCTAATAGGAGTTTGCTCATGCTCCATGATCCTCTGTCAAATTTCCCAGGTTTCAGAAAGCAAATTCCAGCTCTTTATCTTTGCATAATCAGAAAAAAGGTGGTATCTTTAGTTTATATATCACAACTTCTGTTCCACATGATAACTGAGAGGCATTGAGGTAAAGTAGTTAAATAGAATGCTAGATCTGGAATAGGGAAGACCTGAGTTGAAATTCAGCTTCAGACACTTACTAGCTGTTATGTTCCTGGGCAAGTCACTTAACCTGAATCAGTCTCAATTTCTTCTATTATAAAATGGGGATAATTATAGCACCTACCTCCTAGGGTTACTATGAGGATAAGATGAGATTATATTTGTAAATACTTAGACCAGAGCCTGGCACACAGTAAGTATTTAATAAATGTTTGGTTCCTTACCTTCTTATTCTTATTAATTTCACTGATATCACTGCTCTTTTTATTCTAAGTATTCTTTATCCCCTCCTCCCCCTAACAAGCCCCTTGTCCAGTCTTATCTTTTGCTACTTACTTCTACTGTACATTTTGGTCAAATGGAGTTACTTCCTGGCTCCTGTCTGTAACGTGACATCTCTTGACTCTGCCTTTAGTCACATTGTGTCCTAGAATAGAGTCTTTCTCTCCCTTCCCCTCTTCTTTCAAGGCCCAATCCACATTCTCCCTTCTCCATGAATGAAACCTTCCCTACAAGCTAAAAATGATCTTCCTCAGATTTTTTCCCTAAATTTGTTGTTGTTTAGTCATTTTTCAATTGCATCTGACTCTTCCTGACACCATTTGGGGTTTTCTTGGTAAAGATAAAGTGGTTTGCCATGTCCTTCTCCAACTCATTTTACAGATAAGGAAACTGAAGCAAACAGGATTACGTGGCTTGCCTGGGGTCACACAGCTAGTATACTAGCCTCTAAGGCCATATTTGACTTTAGGTCTATGGGCTACAAAGTGTCTGAGACCAGATTTGAACTCATTAAGATGAGTCTTCCTAACTTCAGGCCAAGCATTTTATCCACTGTGCCACCTAGCCACCCTTTCCCTAAATTACCCCTCCTAGAATTTCTTCTAGCACTTTGCCTGGGCCTCTTCTTTATACTGATCTTACTCTATAATTGAATCAGTTTTTGGGATACCTGATTTTCTCTCCATTAGATTGTGAATTCTTTGAGACTGAGTCCTTGGGAAGGCTGATTAGGAAGGGACTCTATTCACCAAGATTAAGGACATACCTTCAGAGTAGGGTGAAGGGGTTGCCTGTGGCTATGTCTGACAAATGTCTATTTATCTAACACTGTGCCTTCAAAAGTAGACCTCCCTTGTTGGAAATCCCCACTCAGATTTTCCACCTCCAACATAACTAATATGGAAATATTTTTAATATGGTTGCACATGTATAGCCTATATCAGATTGCATGCCATCATGGGGAGAGCAGAGCAGAGGGAGAGGGAGAAAATTTAGAACTCAAAATCTTATAGAAATGAATGTTGAAAACTAAAAATAAATAAAAATATATACATATTAAAAAAAAGATTTTCCCCCTCAATGGTCTGGTCTACCCTTTGGTTTACACTTTCCCTCATATATAGATTTGGACCCAAACTGTCTCTCCCCAGGATGGAGTCTGCCCCTACCCAACAATTGTTCTAATCATCAATCAGTCAATCAATAAACAGTTATTAAGCACCTACTAGCCACTGTGCTAGATTCACTGATAATTCAAAGGAGGATAAAAAGAACAAAAAAAGAAAGCTATCCCTGCTCTCAAGGAGCTTCCATTTTATCAGTAAAGTAATACATTCAGGATTTTCCTCAACCTTCCTGAGGATCATTGTTTAAGGTTAGGTTGCTTTGTAGCAACAGACTTAGACTGGCTTAGGTAGTATATATGCTGTTTGCTGTATGTAAACTCCTCTCATGGCTTCTGGGAGCAAGTGCTGTTTCCCTGGTCTGTTATGGGAAGTCCCCAAGAGAATTCTAGGATAGAGACTCAAGTAAAAAGAGAGAGTGATAGGAGGCGACCAACCTCCTTTAAACATCTCCTGAACTGGTCTTCTTGGTTCAGTGGCTTTGACATAGCAACCTCCTTCTGCTGCCCTCATGAAGTTTTATCTTCCCATAGAACTTCAGTGCTAAGTACATGAACTTGAAGAGACCACCAAAGCTCAGTTCTGTTCCTCAGGGGCTCCTGCATATGGTGGACACCATGCCTATTATATACATATCCCCATTTTAGAGATGTAAAAAAAGAGTAACTGACAAACTGAAAGTAAGCCAGAAGAAAGGCAAGGATAATGAAGGGTGTGGAAATTATGTCATATGAGGAAATGAATGAAAACATTTAGTGCTGAAGAGAAGAGATGGGTTGTATGATACAGGTGTTGATTAGACTTGTTTTGGTTGGCCCCAAAGAGTAAGAAATGGAAGTTAAAGGTCGAGAGATTCTAACCCAGTATAACAACTCCCTCATAATTAGAACTATCCCCAAATAGAAAAAGTTTCCTTGTTAAGTAGTGAGTCCCCCATTGCAGAAAGTATGTAAACAGAAGTTGGATGCTAGAGAAAGGATTCCTGGCTTAGGAATGAATGAATAAAGAAAAGTATTTATTAAAACTATTTATTAAAAACTAACTATCTACCAAGAGCTATGCTAATTGCTGGGGATAGAAATACAAAACAAGACAGCCTCTGACCTTAAGGAGTTTATATTCTAATGGAAGAGTCAACACATACAGGGGAGTAGTGTCCAGAGAAGGGTGTTTTGGTCTGAGAAGGGTAAGTAGAGCAGTTAGTTTAAATGAATTTATTTCTTGAATACCTTCCCACTGTAAGATTTTATGATTCTGTGGATTTATAGTAGTAGTGGGAAGGGTTGTGGATGGAGGGGGAAGGAAGAAGGAAACAGGGGAGTAATGGGAAATTGGCTTTATTAGCTAAATTGTTAGAGGAAGGTTGACCAATCTAATCAAAGGTGGGAATATAGAATTCACTAGTGTTAGAAAAAAGCACAGGAACTTTTCCCCTTTCATTTTGATACTGAACTCATTTAACTATCAAGACATTTTTCTTGAATACTGGTTGGTTAGAGCACCCTCTTCTGTCTCATTGTAATATTACTTTTAATCACAGCATCCAGTTTGTTCCCAATGGTCACCCTTTTCTTCATGCTTGCATCAGGCATCACACAGCAATGTCTGAAGAGTCATATGCAGTCTTGGGACCCTGGGTTGGCCACCCCTGAGTTGGAGCATGGGTCAGTGAGGTCATGGCTACAGATTCAGTTCCTGGATAGGTCAGTTATCTTTGTTTGACCTTTTCCTTTACCTCTTGACTGGCCATCTCACAAAAGCTGCTGTTTTTCCTAAGGTAGACCAGCCTAGGAGAATGGGAAGGGCTCTGATCATTCCTGCTATTGGAAATGTTACTCAGTGCAACTGTCAGAAGAATGGTGGTCCAGCAACAGTAACAACATAAATTCTTATTTTTTTTTTGGAGGGCAATTGGGGTTAAGTAACTTGCCCAAGGTCACATGGCTAGGTTTTTGTTTGTGTGTGTTAAGGGTCTGAGGCCGGATCCAAACTCAGGTCCTTCTGACTCCAGGGCCAGCGCTCTACTCACTGTGCCAACTAGCCGTCCAACAACATAAATTCTGAAGTGTGCAAAATGCTTTACCTATTTTATCTCATTTGATAGATGATAAGTACAGTAGACATTGTTATACCCATTTTACAGATGAAGAATTTGAGGTGACCAGACCATGGTCACACAGCTCATCAGTGTCACATGTGAAGGTTGAGCAGGGGGCTTTACAGCACCAAGCCCAGTTCTGCTTCCACTTTTCATGTTGCTTTTCATTCTGTTATATTACTGGCTTCAAGTGGAATGTGATATGTGCATGTGTGTGCACAAGCACTTGATATCATCAGCAACTTCTCTTGCTGCATAGATCAGTGGAAAGAACACTGGCTTTGGAGTCAAAGGGCCTAGATTAATATCTTACCTCTGACACTACCTCTGTGACTTTGGGCAAGTAATTTAACCTTTCTGGGTCTTGGTTTTCTCATCTGTAAAATGGTAGAGTAGAATTAGATGGTCTTTGAGATCCCTTCCAACTTGGAATCTGTGATTCAATGTTCCTATGATCCTTAAGGGCCCTGTATCAAGAATTAGAAAACCTGGGTTAAATTCTCTCTCCTTTCATCTGCTACATGGGTTGACTTTGAGCAAAGGTCCTGATCTCTTACAGCCTCACAAAGGGTGTTAGTAATACTTTCTCTACTCACCTCATTAGCAAATGAGCTAATGAATTTAGAGCACAAATTGAAGTACAAATCATTAATTTGTATTATTATTATTTTTTGGTGCAAATTTCTACAAGGCCAGTCACTTTCTGGAATAATTTCCCCAAACATAGGCTCATCTCAGGAATGCCTTGAATGTCACAGCATAACAGAGTGCACATTCTCCTTCTCCGGAAAGAGATTCCTCCAGAAATAACAAATCCACAGGAACACTTCCAGTGGTCAGGAATTCTCGCCATGGGCGTCCTGAGGGATGAATTCTTTTTAAAAGAATACAAAAGACAAGTTGATATAAACAAGATGATCTAAAAAAAAAAAAAGAAAGAAATGAATGAGGGAATGAGTGAATGACAGATAAAATTAGGACTTCATGTCAACTATTCCAGAGAATGAAAACAAAGTTTAGACTGCTTTATTAATATTTCCTCCATCACTTTCTCAAAATTGAAACAATCAACAAAGTAATAAATCAAATCCTGAGTTGTACCATGGCAATTTCCAATGTGTAAGTGGTCACACTAAGAATGTAACAACAACACTTCTCAGGATCTGCCTTCAGCATATTAAAAAGGAGCTTTAGAGACCACCAAGTCCAGTTGTTTCATATTGCAGATGAGAAAATTGAGGCTTGGAGAGGGGAATACTTTACTGTTACTGGAAATGGTGGAGCAAGGACTTGAATCTGAGATTCTTTTGTTGAAGACAGTGAAAAATTGATTCATTAAAGCCCAGAAAGAAAATGAGAGATGTACTCATTATAACTAAGATACAAGGATTGTAACTATGAGAAAGAATTGAATTTTTCTTTTCTTTTTTTCTTTTTGGAGGAGGGAAGGTAGGGTAATTAGGGTTAAGTGACTTGCCCAAGGTCACACAGCTAGTAAGTGTTAAGTGTCTGAGGCTGAATTTGAACTCCTGACTACAGAGCCAGTGCTCTATTCACTGTGCCACCTAGCTGCCCCTTAAAGCTTTTCTTTTTTTAAAATTTATTTTATCTTACTTTTTAAATTAAATTTTCTTAAACTACATTAAATACATAGAGAGAATTTGGATTTGGAATCAGAAAACCTGACTCTGCCATATACTAGCTATGTGACCTTAAAAAGGGAGGAGGATTTGTTTTGATATCATCTAATTATACTCTTATTTAGATCTCTTAAATATTAAAAAGTGATTTCAGTCTTTGCCTTTGAAAAAGTAGGTGGAATTCATCATAAATTGTTTCACTGACTAACCTAATTTCCTGGAGGAAATGTTGATTTCTTAGGCAAAATTCTCCAGAAAAAAAAAATCTAACTAGGAAGTTAGTGGTAATTACAGCTCTGTAGGGGAACATCAAGGGCAGAGCAGAGTTGAAAACCAGCATATGAAACTGAGTTAAAATTACAAAAAAATCTTTGAGGCCTGGATCAAAGCAATTGATTACATTTTTAGTGCAACTTCTTTCGTGTTTTGAGACTTCAAGGTAGAGTTTTCTCAAAGATGTGGCTGAACTGAAGAATTACAGCATTACCAAATTCCTGCCACAAACACAGTCTGGTTTTTATCTTCTTAGTTCTTCCTTCCTTCTCAAGGACCTTTCTCTCTTTCCTCCCTTTCCATTATACATCCCCAGGTTCACATCTGTAGAGGTTTTCTACTCATATTTTTTCCTGGTAGATCAGTTGTGTCAGACTCTTTGTGATCCCATTTGGGTTTGTTTGTTTGGTTTTTTTTTTTTTTTTACAAAGATACTGGAGTGGTTTGCCATTTCCTTCTCCAGCTCATTTTATAGATAAGGAAACAGAGGCAAGCAATGTTAAGTGACTTGCCAGTGGTCATACAGCTAGTGAGTGTCTGAGACCAGATTTAAACTCAGGACTTTTTCTCTTTCCATCTAAGATTCCTTTATGAAATATTCTAATCTATCCTATATTTTTTAATTTTATTTTTTGCTTTTTGGAGGGGGGAAGGCAGGGCAATTGCGATTAAGTGACTTGCCTAAGGTCACACGGCTAGTGTGTGTTAAGTGTCTGAGGCCACATTTGAACTCAGGTCCTCCTGACTCCAGGGCCAGTGCTGTATCCACTGTGCCACCTAGCCTCCCCTATCCTATGTTTCTTATTGTTTTCCAATCTTGTTTTTCACCTCCTTGATTATTTTTTTCTTAAGCAGTCTAATCTACTAACAGAGTAAAATCTAAAATGGTGTGTGGAATTCACCCAAAATTGTTCATGACTCTCCCTGAATGCCTGACACAGGTGTCCTGACATTTTTTTGTTTGTTTTGTATTTTGTTGATATCTTTCAACATCACTTAAATTCCTTCTCTCAGAGAACCATCTGTTATAACAAAGAACTTCTTAAGAAAAAGAGAAAAATTTAAAATTTAAGCAAAACCCATCAATTCATTAAAAAATCTGACATTCAACTGACTATCATTAGTCTGTTGTAGCACCTACTATGTGCCAGACACTGGGCTAAATAAATACTGGGAATACAAAGAAAGGCAAAAACAAAACAAAACCAAAAAACCTAGATCCCCATCTCAAGGAACTCAGTCTAATGAGTTACATGTATTATATGCAATGTTCCACCCTTATTGACCTCCAACTATTCCTGACATTCTGAATGTGGTCTCTCTTCCCAGGATAATTAGGGGTAGGGTAGAAGGGAGATCTTGGTCCTTCAAGACAGGTTTTAGTCCCTGCTAAACTTCCAGGACAGCAGCCAGGTGGCAGGGTAGATAGAACACAAGGCTTAGAATCAAGAAGACTAATCTTCCTGAGTTCAAATCTAGCCTCAGTCACTTACTAGCTGTAAGTTAATTTATACTGCTTGCCTCAGTTTCCTTATTTGTAAAATGAGCTGGAGAAGGAAATGGCAAATTAATCCAGTATCTTTGCCAAGAAAACCCCAAATGGGGTCACAAAGAGTCTGACATGACTGAAATGACTCAACAACAAACTTCCAGGACAGTCTTAAGGTCTTTAAACCATTCTGAGCAGAAGGCAGAGGCTTAAGCAGACTGTACAGATGTCACCGTGGTTACACTGTGCTTAGTATGTTTCTCAGAAGGGCAAAGGAAGAAATTTCTATAGCAGCCACTGGAGGATTAGGTGGCATGGCTTCACTAAACTACACCTTCTGAATTAGAAAGCTCCAGGAGGTCACCAATGCATCTTAGATAAAAAACAATTAAAGCCAGGTTCTATAATCTTGACTCCAATCATTCTTCTCATCCCTTTCCTCATTCTTCCTTGGCTTACTCCAGTCAAACCACTGGACTGCTATAGGGTTCCTGTTTCCTAGTCTTGTCTTCTGTTCTGCCCAGCAAACACCCCTCCTTTTCTGTCTGCTGAAATCTTTTTTCTGCCTTCAAGGCCCAGCTCAGGTACCATTTTGTCCAAAAAACCAGCTGATTTCTCCCCTCCTGCTGAAAGAGATCTCTTTCTCCTTCCACTTTATTCTAGCACATGGTTTTACTGGATTGGATTGTTCCTGTGCTCTTATCCCATTCTAGTTTGCAACAATAATTAAAAGCATTTTGTGGTACATTAGAGTTTGCAAAGTGCTTTATTTTCTCACTTGAGCCTTACAACAACCTTGTGAGTTTTCTTAAGAGACACTTTGAGGGGCTTGCTGAGAGTCATATGACTAGCAAGTGTCTGTCACAGGATTCACTCAAGTCCTCCTAATTCCAAGTTCAGCACTCAATCCTCTCCATCTAGCCTCTTTCTTCCAACATTTATGTACATACTGAAGCACTCCTACCTTATCCCTATTAAGTGTAAGCTCCTTGAGAGCAGGAACTGTGTTGTTGTTGGTTTTTTTTTCCATTTCTTTTTTTCCTAACATCACCGAACACAATATACTGTGCACAGCAGGCATTTAATTTATTTTTTGAATTGAATTAAGTGAAAAGTATTCTTAAACTTAAAGCATGTTTTACATAATAGTCAAGTAGGAAAAGCTGGAATCATCTCTCCTTCATCTCTTCCCGTTTCCTCCATGTAGAAAAATCACACTGGGGTGTGAGTGGCAATAGGGAGGGATTGCCAAAAAGAGGGCAGGACCAGAAACCTGGGTAGTCAGGAGGGGTCTAGCAGGTCCATGCAAGCAAGAAGTTATGTTCAAGGAAGTGAGTTGAGGCACTAAGGATCAAATAGGTACCTTAGGTTTAGGTATGCAGCGTTCAAAGGCTGAGAATTCATCACAGAGGAACACTGGTGACCATGGGGTGTCAAAGTGACTTTCCATCTTAGGTGAGAGGTAATTAGTTTTTTGTTCTATTTTAAATACCCTTCTGTTGTGGCTTTTCTACCAAACACTCCACTGAAAGAGTTCTTTCCAAAGTTACTATGAGTTCCTTACAACTCCTCCAAAGTTTCATTTTCTAATTCATTTTTTTCCTGACCTTTCTGCAGCATTTGACCCTGCTGCCTACTCGATGTACAGTACTGTTATCTTCTTGACACCTCCCATCTCCTCTCCTAGCCTCTCAGTTGTGGGCATTCTTTATTCTTTTTTTCTACTGTTTCATCATTTTCTCCCTTGACAATCTCATTCATGGTCTCAATGATGACCTCTGTGATGATAAAGTCTCTCATCATCTACTTCTGCATAGGGCTCCAATCCTATTTCAATTGTCTGCTATGTATCAGCACCTGGATATTTTCCAACTCAAACTCAACATGTTCAAAACCAAACTTCTTATTTTCCATCTCAAATCTGCCTTTTCTGTCACCCCCCCATTTCTGTTGAGTCATATTTGGTTCTTCTTTGTTATTCCAGGTATAATTGGATACCACATTCTATGGGGTTTTGCCTTTGGCATCTATCTCCTACTTTCCAACTGGTCAATCAACAGGTATTTAACAAATGCTTTATTAACTTCTGGTTTACATTATTCATTTCCACCAGATTATGAGTTACATTTCCCCCCCCATTTTTCCCTACCCATCACCCCAGAATAGCAGTCCCACTAGATATCCCCTTATCCAATCTGCTTTCTCCCGTATCTTCTCCCACATCCCCTTCGATTTTGCCATTAGGGCAAGGTGAATCTCTGAGCCCCACTGCCTGGACATCTTATGAAACATTTACTTTTAAAACTTCAATTTTCAGATCCATTCCCTTCCTCCCTTGTCACCCACTCCCTCTGAGAAGATAAGCAATTCAGTATGTGTTGTACATGTATAGCTATGCAAAACATTACCATAGTAGATATATTGTAAAAGACTGCTTATATTTCCCTCCCACCCATATCACCTCGCACCCGGTCCATTCCCTACTTTGATCCTGTCCCTCCTTGATAGTGGGTACTTCCAACCTCCCCTCCCCCCAGAATGCCCTCCCCTCCATCATCCCCCATCTCATCCCCCTTTCCCCTACTCAGGAGAGTGAGTGAGGTTAAGATATTCCATTTAGTATGTATGTGATTCTCTCCTTGAGCCAACTTCAATGAGAATATGCTTTTGACTTTTTGCCTTCCTGTTCTTCCCCTCCCCTGTAACTACTTCCCCTTGCCTCTTCTACATGAGATAGTTTACCCTACCCTGTCTCTCTCCATCTCCTCTTGCCACTTTCCTCTCTCACCTCTTGACTTCACCCCTTAAGAATCATCCCTTCCTTGGGGTGGCTAGGTGGCGCAGCGAGCAGAGCACCGGCCCCAGAGCTAGAAGGACCTGAGCCTGGATCCGGCCCCAGACACCCAACACACAAACAAAAACCCAGCCGCGTGACCCCAGGCAAGTCAACCAACCCCAACTGCCTTCCAAAAAAAAAAAAAAAAGAATCATCCCTTCCCATCAAATTCGACCTGTGTCCTCTATCCATGTATACCTGTGAACATGCCATGTACCCTTCTTCAATTATTTTCATAATGAGAAAGGTTTCATCAAACACAGTTATTGTTTTTCCATGTAGGAATGTAAATAGTCCAACTTTGATAAGTTCCTTTTGATTTCTTTTCCCTGATTACCTTCTCAGGCATCTCTTGCTTCTTGTGTCTGGATGTCAAATTTTCTATTCAATTCTGGTTTTTTCCTCAAGAATGCTTGAAAGTCCTCTATTCCACTGAATGACCATATTTTCCCCTGAAACAAGATACTCAGTTTTGCTGGGTAGGTGACCCTTGGCTTCAATCCCAGCTCTTTTGCCCTCTGGAATATCATATTCCATGCCCTTCGATTCCTCAGTGTAGAAGCTGCCAGGTCCTGGGCTATTCTGATTGTGTTTCCACAATATTGAAATTGTTTCTTCCTGGCTGCTTGTAGCAGCTTGAGCCTCTTTTGCCATTTGAGTTAGTCTATTTTTTAAGGTGTTATTTTCCTCAGTCAGGCTGTTGACTGTCATTTCATACTTTTCTTGCATCTTTTTTCCCAAATTTTCCCCCACTTCTCTTATCTGCTTCTTAAGGTCCTCTATGGCCTGTAGCCAGCTTGTATTTTCATTTGGGGCTTTTGGTGCAGGAGTTCTGACCTCACAGTCCTCCTCCATGCTTTGAGCCTCTTTGCCCCTAAAATAGGAGTCCAATGTTGAACTTTTCTGTTTATTTTGTTTCATTTGCCTAGGCATGTTGCCACTTAATTACTTGATTTTTGGGCTTGTTGCCACAGTAGAACTCTGCCACCAGACAGGGGAGCTTCCGCCCAAATGTGGGGTCTTCACAACTTCTGCCAGTTGGGTGGCCTCTGTAAAGCCTCTGTAAAGCCACCCACTCTGGCAAGTTGGATACCCATCTCAAACTTCCCCCCCTCCCCCCCACAATCCAGATCCAGGCAGTTTAAAGCAAAAGCGATTAACCCCCAGACTGATTGCTGGATCTTCCTACTGTTCACAGACCAGGAGCTAGAGCCACTACTGACGCTGCAAAATGGCTTCTGTGCAGCTGTTTCTTCAGCAGCTTTTCACCCCCAGGGGAGGAAGCTGACGGGTTCCGCAAATACTGGTCCCAAAGTCCATAGGGCACTAACCTCTCATTTTGTCCTAGGCATATCTGTGCTGATAATTGTGGAATTGCCACAATTGCTGGTGTTCTGGGGTCCCTCTAGCCGGCTGAAGGCCCGGCCGCCCTGGGGCTAAAACCGGGGATCTGGGCTCTGCAGGCTGCGCTGTTGGTTCCCAGCCTGCTGTGCTGCCTGCTCTCAGAGCGCTGTGCTGGATGCTCCCTGCAGGGCTGTGTAGCGGCAAGCACCCCAATATCCCCAGGGTGACTGCCAACACAGGTTCTTAGATCTGCTTTTCAAAAGGAAAGCAACTCAAAATGGGTTAACAAGCTTACTTTAATCAAACAAACACATTACCTAGTTCAGGGGAAAAGGTCAGCACCCAACTTCAGAGTTACAGAACTTACAGATCAAACAGACAGGCTTCCAAACTGTCACCATTATATCAATACCAAATCACAGTTACCAGAGAGGAAGCATCAACATCTGGGTTTTCAAAGCCGGGGGGCTCTCAACAACGGCTTCCCAGAGTCTCATCTGGTCAATCACACAACACTTCTCAAAGTGAGCCCCAAAGCAAACTCTCTCAGGTTATATAGCCTTCTCTGCTCAAGATGTAACAACCTCCTTGACCCACTGCCCAATCACAAAAGTTCAAGGTTGGGCTTCCCTGAAAAACAAGCCTCCCACCACAGGCTCCAGGTGCACTTAAGCTAGGGGCAGGGAAGATCTTTAAATTTGCATTTCCATTACAGGCTGCTGGACTGTCCTCAGCAGGGGATTAGCTTCTCTGTGCTGTTCTGTGGGTGCTGTGGCTCCAGAAGTTGTTCAGAGTCCCCTTTCACATTGTTTGAAATTTGTGTGGGGCAGAGCACATTGGAAATGCTGTTTCTACTCCGCCATCTTGGCTCCGCCCCCTCAACAGGTATTTTTAAGTACTTGGCATCCTTCTATAGCATATCATCCTGTTTCATGCTCTTGTAGGCTCCTAATTGGTCTTTCTACTTCCAGTTTCTCCCTGTTCCAATTCATCCTTTAAATCACTGCTGGTCTGATCTTCCTAACACATAATGTTGGTCATGTTACTCTTTCCTCTCCATTTTGCACATCAAAGATGGAAGCCTAGAGAGACCAAATGAGTTTCACAAAGTCACTAGTAATTGATAGAACTAGGCATTGAACTCAGTTCTCTCTTAAGGTCCAATGTTCTTTCCAATGACTCTTGAAGCTGAAGAGGCTTCACAAGACCCAAATATTTCAGTAATTTTTTAAACATGAATTTTTATTGAGATTCTGGTTTTATACCACTTATGTCTTGTTCCCCACCCCCTAAGAAAGTTATCTCTTGGAATTTTGAAAGAGGAAGAATGTGGGAAGGAGGGAAGTTCCACAAAACTAACCAACATATATTAAAGAGTCTAATATGTATCCAGTGTTCTACATCTACAATCCTCTACCTCTCTAAAGAAGGTGGAGGACTTCTCTTATATTTCATTTTTGGGTTTAGGTCATTATAACTTTGTAGCATTCAACTTCAATTATATTGTTGTCAATATTGTTTTATGATTTATATTGTTGTAGAGATTATGTATATGGCTTTTAAATCTTTTTATTGATTCCCCTTTTATTTGTACTGCCTCCATTTTGCCTTGCATCCCTTTCCTCCTCCTCTCAGAAAGCCATCCCTTACAACAAAGAATATTTTTTAAAAAGCATCATAAGAAAAAAAAATCAACAAAACAATTATTACCTTAAAAGAAAACCTGACCTTATATGCAGTGTTCCAAATTTGTAGACTTCCACCTCTGCAAAGGAGTAGGGAAAAATGTCTTCTCATGGCTCTTCTTTAGTGCCAAGCTTTTACTTTATAATATTACAATATTAATTTCCTATTGTTTAGTTGTTGTTCTGCCCATTCATCTTCTAGTCATTGTGGATACTGTTTTCCTAGCTTTGCTTTCTTTGCATCACTTCACATAAATCTTCTCATGCTTCTTTGATTTATCATGTTTATTGTTTTTTACAGTACAGTAATATCCTATTATATTCATATGCCATAGTTTGTTTAGCTATTCCCAAAAAGTGCTACTTTTGCTACATATTTTATCTGTGGGGCATTTCTTTTTATCATTGACTTCCTTGGAGAGTATACCTAGCAGTCCTCTATTAATTTAATAAAAATGTTTATGCAATAGTAACAGAGACCTAAGTCTCCATAAAACATTGAATTTATAGATGGGATATACTTTAGCTCAATCCTCTACAACTCCAAAAAGTACCTTTTCTGAATGAAGGTTATAACATTATAAGATTTAGAGCTAGGAAAGACCTTAAAGATTATCTAATTCAATTCATTCATCACACAGAAAAGGAAACTGAGGCTCACAAAGTTAAGTGGTTTGCTCATGGTGTATCAGCAAGCACCCCAATCTCCCCAGGGTGACTGCCAACACAGGTTCTTAGATCTGCTTTTCAAAAGGAAAGCAACTCAAAATCAGTTAACAAGCTTACTTTAATCAGACAAACATATATTACCTAGCTCAGGGGGAAAAGGTCAGCACCCCCGAACTTCAGAGTTACAGAACTTACAGATCAAACAGACAGGCTTCCAAACTGTCCACCCATTATATCAATACCAAATCACAGTTACCAGAGAGGGAAGCATCAACATCTGGGTTTTCAAAGCCGGGGGGCTCTCAACAACGGCTTCCCAGAGTCTCATTTGGTCAAATCACACAACACTTCTCAAAGTGAGCCCCAAAGCAAAGCCTCTCATCAGAGTTGATATAGCCTTCTCCTGGCTCAGAGAATGTAACAACCTTCTGGACCCACTGCCCAATCACAAAGTATCAAGGTATGGGCTTTCCTGAAAAACAAGCCTCCCACCACAGGCTCCAGGTGCACTTAAGCTAGGGGCAGGGAAGATCTTCAAATTTGCATTTCCATTACACATGGTCCCACAGTTAATAAGTGGAAGATCTAAGATTTGAACTTACTCTAAATAAAGGACTCTTCCTACTACATTATGCAGCCTTAGTTACTTAAATTATTTGCCATTAAAATATACATTGTAATGTAATTCTTATTTCTCTTATTGGTGTGTCAATCTGGCTGCACCAAAGAAATTATAGCCTATTAATGGGCAGAGATTACCTTCTTCATATCCTCAATGGTACTTACTAGTATTAAGTTAATTATTGGATAAACGATTGAATGAATAAATCAAGGGATGAATGCTAAATGAAAATACTGATGGTAATGGAAAGCAAGCTCCACTCAGTCAATGAAAATGTCTCTTTCAGCTGTGTTCTTTCTTTTGCTCCAGATATCTGAACTGGTCAATTTGCAATAAAATTGTAGGTTGTAGGTGGGAGGTGGGGAAAGGTACTGAAAAATTATTTATTAAACAAAGAACAAAAAGTAAGAGTGTTTATCATTGCTAAGACACAGCTGTCTCCTCAGAGAGGAGTGCTGTCCAGATGTAACAAATTTAAGGGAGCTTTTAAATCAAGACTGACCTAACACAGACAATACATATCCACTCACAGGAAACCACATGTGGCAAACTGAGAGACTTTTTTGAGTAACTCAGATCTCGTTGGGCATTCTAATATTGCACCTGTAGCCTTTTAAATTTTTAAAATTTCATTAAACATTCCCTAATTAAATTTTTTAAAATTTGTAACATTCATTTAGAAAAAGTTAAGTTCCAAATTCTTTCCCTCCCACCCTTCCCCCACCTCTTGAGAAGGCAAACAATATGATATTGATTATGCATGTGAAGTCATGCAAAACATTTCAATATTAGTCATGTTGCAAAAGAAAATATATAAAAACAAAAAGAAAAATAAAGATAGTCAAAAAATTATGCTTCAGTCTCTGCTGAGAGTACATCAGTTCTCTCTTTGGAGATGGATAGCATTTTTCATCATGCATCCTTTGGAATTGTCTTGGATCATTATCTTGATCAGAGTAGCTAATACTTTCACAGTAGAACATCATTACAATATTGCCATTACTATGTACAATGGTCTCCTGGTTCTGCTCACTTTACTTTGCAACAATTCATATAATTCTTCCCAAGTTTTTCTAAAACCATTCCCCCTGGTCATTTCTTATAACACAATAGTATTCCATCACAATCATATACAACAGCTTGTTTAGCCATTCCCCAGTTGATACATTTCCCCTCAATGTCCAATTCTTTATCAACACATAAAGAGATGCTAAAAATATTTTTGTATAAATAGGTCCTTTTCCCTTTTCTTTGATCTCTTTGGGATACAGACCTAGTAGTGGCATTATTGGGTCAAAGTATCTGCACAGTTTCATATAGCCCTTTGGACATAGTCCCAAATTGTTCTCCAGAATGGTTGGATCATTTCACAACACCAGCATTAGTGTTGCTATTTTTTCATATCCCCTCTAGCATTTGTCATTTTTCTTTTCTGTCATGTTAGCGTATCTTATAGGTGTATACTGAAGGTAATGGAAAGGTTATAGGTGTGAGACAGCACCTCAAAGTTGTTTTAATTTGCCTTTCTCTTATCAGTAGTTATACTTTAACCTTAACTTTAAGTCACATATATCTCCCTACTCTTTTGACTCTGTTTTGGTCCTAGTACTGAATGTACTAGTTATACCACTGGCCCTACCTCAGTACTATACCTGTGTCTATAGTATATGATATTGTCCATTCCATTATGGAATGACTCTGTTTGTCAGGGAGTATCCATTCAGAGCTATCCTAGAGATATGTCCGATTGGAGTGATTGCCCTGAGCCCTGCCCTTTGGCAAAGTAAACCCAGGGACAATAGCTGGCCTGTGGCTGAGGAAGACAGCAGGTAAAGATTCTTAGAATGTCACTGTGGGAAGGTATCTGAGAGGCTGTCTTGTCCAACCCATATCTAAATATAGAATCTGTTTCATAATACACCTTAGAAGATGTCTTTCAGCTTTTGAATGAAAGTCGCCAATAAGGGGGAACCTACTTATTCTAGAAATCCTTCTTCCCTCCCCCCATTCTTGGTTTCTCTCAGCTTTAGCTCATTTTGACTCTCCTGGTTTTATCCTTACCAAATGGTGCCATAATTTTACATTAGTCTTTCATTACTTGCCCTTATTTCAATCTCCTATAGGTATCTTTTTAAAAAGTTGGTCACTCAATGAGTTCCATATTCATTTCCTTTACTCTCTTTAGACTATTCCCTCCTCTCCTTTTCTCTTTATCAGAGTGACTTATCTTTACTTCTTCAAAATTTTGTTCTTGAGATCTTCCCATCTTTGGGTTTCAATGATTTACACATATGTTCCTTCTCTCTTCACCTATGGTCCTTTGATCAATGTGCTATAAAGGAAAGAATGCTATATTTGGAGTTGGAAGACTCTGCAACTTCCTAGCTGTGTGACCCTGGGCAAGTCACTTCCTCTATCTGTTAGTTTCATCATCATAGCTAACATTTGTATTAGGCACTTTACAGATATCTCTTCTGATCCTCACAACACACCTTAGAGGTAAGTGCTATTATAATCCTCATTTTACATTTGAGGAAACAGAGGCAAGCAAATATTAAGGGACTGGTCAAGGGTCGCACAGCTAGCTCATAAGTATCTGAGGCTAGATTTGAACTCAGGTCTTTCTGACTTCAGGTCTGGTATTCTATCCACTAAGCCATGGGGCTAACAAAATATTCATAGCAGCAAAAACAGGAACAAAAATGCCCATTGAGTGGGTTTTGACCGGACAAATTGTGGGATCTGAATGTAAATATTACTATATTATAAGAGATGACAAGGAATTCAGAGGAATATGGGAAGCCACATGAACTGATACAATCAAGTAAGCAGAACCAAGATGATGATACATACAATGATTATAAATTGTATAGAAAAACAATACTTATGCACTCAGATTAATTTCAACAATCAATTTGTGGTCATGGAAAACAAATGATGAAACATATTTCCCTCTTGTTGATTGAGAAGTAGGCCATTCAGGGAGAAGAATATTGCATATGCTGTCAGAAATGGTTTCTGGGTTGGTTGTTTTCACTTAACTTTTTTCCTTTGCTGCAAAGACAGGTTCAATAGGGCAGTATGTTAGGGAGTAATTATTGTAAAAAAAAAAATAAAATAAAGGGCATCAATTGAAAAAGAAAGAAAAAATGAAGTTGGACCAGAGGATCCCTAAAGTCCTTTGTGGTTCCAAATCCCATGGCCCATAGTCAGCAGCTTTTATGGGATGGATGACTTTGAAGTAAAGTCAGTTGAACACTGGATTGAAAGCCTGTGGCTATGGATTCCCATCAGCTTCTCATTAATCCCACAAGGTGGCAGTGTGTGCTTGAAGTAAAGTGTCTTAAGGATGGTACAAACTTGAAACAAGAAACTTGTTTTCCTGGCACCCTGAAGGAAGTGATAATACCAAATGCCACAAAAAGAATGCAGTAACTACACGCTTTGGGTGGGGGTGAAGGGGAGAGGGTTTGGGAACCAACAAGATAGGAAGGTCAAATTGCTTTATTGCTAGGGGCTTGGAAAAGTAGTTGTTTCATATGGGGAAATGATGGGAGTAGGGCAGAAAGGAAACACACCAAGATATTTCGGCTTATTAACTTGGCTTATGGATCATTTTGAATAAGTATTTTATGTAGTGCTTCCTAAGCATCATGCATTGTGCTAAGGTCCTCACAACAACTCTGGGAGATAGGTGCTGTTATTATCCCCTTTTTACAGTTAAGGAAACTGAGGCAAACAGTGGTTAAGTGACTTGCCCAAGCTCACACAACTAAGTGTCTGAGGCCACATTTGAACTTGAGTCTTCCTTTCTGTGCCATTTTGTATTAACATAGATTCTTTTTCAGTCCTGTGGTGTGAAGGAAGTTCAGGGTCATCTTTGGGGCAATGAGTTTTTCCATTCCTGGATTTCTTCTAGCAGAGAGACTGTGTCCACTTATCATGGATTTTGTAGATGTGACTTCACAACTTGGCATGTGAAGAGTTTGTCAAAGGGGCAAGAGGGATGAATTAATCCTTTAATTTTATTTCTTATATGCACTGGCACATAAGAATTTATTTCCTACTGCATTAAATAGGGTGTTATGGGAAAAGAACTGGATTTATTGTTGCGGAGGAAATTCTTTGTTGGCCTATAGCTCCAACTACATGCCTTCTGAGATAACTTCCAGCTGTAAGATTCTTTGATTTTATTACTGATAGAAATTCCAGTATCTATAGAGTTTGCTTCATTTCAGTCAAGTGCTATATGCAGAAATGCTTGGAGGCCCCAGAAATAGTTATTGGGCACTTAAAATGAAGAATCAGAGAAGTGAATCTTACTTGACTGTATTTATTCACTGAGCGGTCCTTGAAAAGTCATATATCCCTTCTGTGTTCCTGTTTTCTCATCTGCAAAATAAGGGTGTTGAATCAGATGATTTCTAGAGTCCTTCATATATTCTGTGATCCTAAGAGGGCAGGATTCTAGGATCCCAAGAGGAAGCCCTTCCCCACCCCTTTCTACCACTGTCATCATTGAGTGGCTCAGCCATCTACCAGCAACTGCCTACTGACTTTAATTAGAGCCCTGATGGGGACTGATGGTTAAACCAACTGGTGATAGGGGATTCAGGAGGACTGGGGTCTTCTTCATCACACATACATCTGTGTAGAAGAGTCAGACTTAAGGAAGAAGGGAAGAATAGGAGATATTTTCTGTCTGATATTAGGGAGTTTGGAACAATTAAGAATGGAGAATACTGCAGTTCTAGAACCAGATTTAACCAGCTTCCAAGATCTGATTGTTCAGTTTTCATTGTGAGCATTTACTCTTTGGAAATCAGCTAACGCTACAAATCAGGGTGGGATTTACTGTTTTGTTGATCATCTAGACTTAAGAAAGTGATGGAGGAAACATTTAATCATGCAGATTTAACTTTAAAGTGTGCAGAACGGACATTTGTTTTTGAAAGCCAGTTGTTAAACCTTGAAGAACATAACACTGCTTCAGTGCCACTGATTCAGCATTGGAAGGTCCACAGCTATGGGCTGAGATTATATGCACTGATGCCCCAGGAACTCTGAACTACAGCCAGTGGGCGTAAGAGATAGATTCTACTGAAGCCTCAGACTGCCACTTCGTGGTGCTTAGGATCTTACTAGGAGGTAATAACCATTGCTCAGACTGACTGATAACTGCTATAGGGGCAGTCTACCCACCCATCTCCACCGTCAGTTTGCTATTCTCCCACCTCCCCCAGACAGCTAGTCTTGCCTATTCTAAACTCCCTAATGCCAGTCAGAAAATTTCTCCTATTCTTCCTTTCCTTCTTAGGTCTGCTCTGCCTTTGTAGATGGCTTATGGTCCCCTGGGAATGCTTGTCACTTGGCCCAATAAGGTAACCCCTCCCAGGTCTATCTTTTTTTTTTTTAATTTTTTAAATTTGTTTATTTTTGGTTTACAAGATTCAATTCCATAGTTCCTTGAGTTTCAAATTTCCCTTCCCTCCCTCCCCCCACCCCCACGACGGCATATAGTCCAGTATAGGATCTGCAAATACTTTCACGTTAGACATTAGTCAAGTTACAAAGGCGAATTGTACTAGATGGGATGAAAAATGGTAAAGAAGAAATAAAACCAAACAATGAAAAGAAAAAGATCAATTAGTTTGCTTCCATCAGGATTAGAGCTCAGCTTTCTAGTTATTTCTCTGGATGTCGCATCTCTCTCCTTCGTGAGTCTTTCGGGATTGACTTATATCACTGCATTGCTGAAAAGAGTCCAGTCTGTCATAGTTGGTCATCACACATATGTTGTGTCTGTGATTGTATACAGATTTCTCCTGGTTCTACTCTTCTCACTCAGCATCAGTTTGTATAAGCCTCTCCAGGTAAATATGAAGTCCGTCTGCTCCTCATTTCTTATAGCACAAATAGTATTCCATTACATGCACATACCACAACTTGTTTAGCCATTCCCCAATTGATGGGCATCCCTTTAATTTCTAGTTCTTTGCAACCATGAAAAGAGCTGCTATAATTATTTTTGTACATATGGGTCTTCCTCCCACTTCTCTGATCTCTTTGGGATATAACCCTAGAAGTGGTATTGCTGGGTCAAAGGGTATGAAATTATTTATAGCCCTTTGGGCATAATTCCAGATTGCTCTCCAGAATGGTTGGATCAGTTCACAACATCACCAGCAAAGCATTAGTGTTCCAATTTGCCCACCTCCTCTCCAGCATTTGTCATTTTCCTGTTTTTTCATCTTAGCCAATCTGACTGGAGAGATGTGGTACCTCAAAGTTGTTCTGATTTGCATTTCTCTAATCAAAAGTGATTTAAAACATTTCTTCACATGCGTATATATATCTTTAATTTCTTTCTCTGAAAACTGCCTGTTCATGTCCTTTGACCATTTATCAACTCCTCCCAGGTATATCTTTGTGGCATCTGGAGACAAAGAGAACACAGGTAGGTGTGTGTGTGTGTGTGTGTGTGTGTGTGTGTGTGTGTGTAGCAATGGAGGAAGGGTGAATGAGAAATTCTGAGGGTGAGGATATAGGGAAAAGAGTAGGCATGGGAGGGATGGGAGAGGAAAGAAGTAGGAAAAGGCTCTGACTGATGACAGGGAGAGAGAATGCCCCACAGCTCCATCATGAAAATTACTCAGCCTGCTCTACCAGCACCTGAGGACACAGTAAAGAAGTAAGATTCAATCTGACCTTCTAGTCTAGAGGGGAAATTCTGCTAATTTAAAAGGTTTGAAAGATCAAAAGTCATTCCATCCTTCATCCAGAAACTTCCCTGAAGAGCCAACAGTGCTTCAGGCATTTATGTTTTCAAATTATTTGTGGTTTATTCATAAGCCCTTCACCATTGTTTCTTCCTGTCATCTTCATGGGCGGCCTGGCACATTGTAGGTTCACAGTCAGACTTGTCTTGCAAGGTTCCCTTCAGGGAAGGGAAGAGATGAAAGGCAGGGAGGACTCAACGCTCAAATATGCACGCAAAGCTTCAGAACTTCTAGGTCCATTTCCTAAATGGAGCTGGGGTCAAGAGGCAGATCGTGGGCCCAGAGGATCAGGTCTTAAACCAAAGTCCTATCTCATGGTTGCATGCATAATATTAACTTGGAGTTTACCAAAAAATAATCATGGTAATAAGGCTGATAAACATATTTCTGTAACACCTGAAGACTTATAAGTCACTTTCCTTACAATAAGTTTGTATAGCAAGTAGGGAGTGGGGGGCTGCTTTTGGTCTAGACCTCTGGTCTCATCAGTCTGAATAATTCCCAGCATGGAAATTCCAAGCTCTGATGCAGAAACAGCAGCTCTTCTATAATTTATAATCTTATAAAATAGTCTAGTGCACAGATAAGTTAAGTGACTTACAGCCACTCCTCCAATGTGTGTCAAAAGCAGGAATTCATGTCTTCCTGAGTGTGAGGTAAGCCTTCTATCATGATACCATGATACCATTATACCATGCTGCCTCTCAGTACATAGCATCACCATTTTACAGCTGGGGAAATGGACGCACAGAGCAGTTAAGTGATTTTGGTAAGGTTAACTTAGGTAGTAAGGATGAGATCTAAGTCTAGAACCCAAGTCTGTTGCCTGATGGTGAATTGATATTATTTTGTATTTATGCTGTATATATTTGTTCACTTCTTATCCCTCCAATTAGACTGTGGGCTCCTTGAGACCAGGGACTATCTTTTGTTTCTTTTTTTGTAGCCCCAGTGCTTAGCACAGTGCCTGGTACATAGTAAGATCTCAATAAATGTTTATTGTTAACTGACTGAAAAAGCATGTGTACTCCATTATAAGGTACCTCATTGCTTTGCAGAAGAGCGAATATTCCCCCCACTCCCTCCACAGGACTTGTGCTTTTATTGCCCCAGGGAACCCACAGTGAGTAATTCCCTCTGCCAATGCAGATTGCTACTTTCCATTCAATTTATAGTCTTAGAGAGCTTAATGAGAAACTAGTAGTCTTTTTCTCCCTTCTACCTTGTTTTTACATTACAAAAATTTATAGGTGACTCCTGCTTCATAAGGAGTCTCTCATAACAAAATAAAACTTAAGTAAAACTAATAATAAAGTAACTTCATCTAAAAGTGTGTGCAACAAATATCTGTAGCCCCACCCCACTCTTTATTGAAAAAAAAGCCAACATAAATCAATTTTCTCTCCATCTCATTCTTGACCTCACAGAAATAAAAAAAGAAAAGAAAGAACCCAAAGTTCTTGTAACAAATATGCATAATCAAGGAAAGCAAATTCCCTCCAAATCTATACACTATATATAATTTCATTACATACCCTAAATCTATCACCTTTCCTTAAAGAAAGCATATTCATAATTGGCCATCTGGAATTAGGACTGTTCATTATAGTGATCATAGTTCTTACAGTTTCCAAAGTTGTTTGTCTTTACTATGTTAGTCTATAAATTATTCCTCAGCTTCTGCTCATTTTATTCTTCATTAGTTATAAAAGTCCTCAAAATTTTTCATTTTTATAACATTGATATTACTGATTAATATATTTTGTCTGTTTAGCTAAAAGCTTATCAATTTTAATTTTTTTCTTCTGAAAAAAACCTATCTGGTTTTATTGATCAATTTAATTGGGGGGGGAAACTGTTTTCAATTTTGTTGATTTCTTCTTAATTTTTAGAATTTTAATTGTTGGTATTTAGATTTTTAAAAATTTGGTATTTATAATGTTGATATTGCCTGGGGTATTAAGAGATTAAGTGATTTGTTCAGTATGTCAGAAACCAGACTTGAATGCAGGTCATTTTAAGCCCAAGGCCTCCATCCACTATAAAACACTATATATCTTTTTTTTTTTTTTTTGGTTTATGGAGGGCAATTGGGGTTAAGTAACTTGCCCAAGGTCACACAGCTAGGTTTTTTATTTGTGCGTGACTTAAGTGTCTGAGGCCGGCTCGGAACTCAGGTTCTTCTGACTCCAGGGCCGACGCTCTACTCACTGCGCCACCTAGCTGCCCCCTAAAACACTATATATCTGCTGTCTAAAAATGCAATGGCCTACTTCAAGAGATAGGATGCTCCCCATCACAAGAGGTCTTCAAGGAGACCCTGGGTAGCTACTTGTCAGGGATGTTATAAAAGGGAATAGGGAATCCTGGTCCAGTCCAGGTAGCATGACCTCTGAGATCCTTTCCAATGCTTTTGTGTGTGTGTGTGTGTGTGTGTGTGTGTGTGTGTGTGTGTATAGAATATCACTTAATAAAGTGTTTTGTCTATATTATCTCATTGTATTCTCACAACAATCCAATGAGGTATGGAGGAGATATCTACTTCTCATTTTAGAGATGAGAAAATTCGAGTTCTCGGAGATAATTTATTCTTGGAGATTATTATGTCAGAGAGTGATTTGTCCAATTTGATCTGGGACTCCATTCTAGGTCTTCTGACGGCATGTAAAATTCTCTGAGTCCTCTTTTCCCATCAGATCTGGTCTGTGGGTTTGGTTCAGTTAGTCTGTCACCAAGCAATTATTAAACACCTTCTATGTTCCAGCAATTGTGCTAAGTGCTAGGGTTACAAAGAAAGGCATTCCTCCCAAAAAAACCCAGTCCCTGTTCTCAAGGAGCTCACAAGGTATGATAGTGGAGACAAACCACCCCCAAACTATGCAAACAACTATGTATAAACAAGATGTATACAGGATAAATTGGAGATAACTAAAAGAAGGAAGGCACTGGCAATAAGAGGGACCAGAAAATGCTTCCTGGAGAAGGTGGGATTTTTCTGGGGAAGGAAATTGGGGAAGCAGGAGATAGAGATGAGTGAAGGAATTCCAAGTATAGAAGACAGTCTGTGAAAAATTAAGGAGTTGAGAGATGCAATGTCTTCTCAGGGCTCAGTTATGGACTTTAAAAGCTAAACAGAGGAATTTAGATTTGATCCTGGAGGCAATAGGAGCTTGTGGAGTTTATTAAATGGGAGGAGGAATGTGATATGGTCAGGCCTGACCTTAAAAAAAACGATCTTCAGTCCCTCAACACCAACATAATAGCTAAGGGGATATTATCACCTTATATTATCAGAGGTATGCATCGGAACATTCCAGTGCAGGATCAGTGATTAACTTTTCTCCCCTCCAATCTACCCCACCTCAACTCTGTTGCCTTTCTTCACTTTCCCCACTTTTGAGAAAAGTGATGAGTGGTCTGAGAGAAGAAATAAGGACTTGGGTTGAGTTTCCTGGTCAGGTGTTCTTTATTTCTCTGCCTTCAATCCTGATGATGTTTCCAAGAAGAGGTAAAAGAATATTGGAAAGGAGTTAAGAGTCAGAACAAGAAGTCCTTTAATAGCCTATTGAATTTAATTATAGGAATTAAAAACTTGCTACCCTAAGGACAATAGTTGCCAAAAACTTCTTCTAATCCACTTATCAAGATGCCTCATAAATTTTGACTGATGTAAGAATAAGTCATAAACATTTTTCTTCTTTCTTCCTGTTGTCTTTGTAGGTAATATAATTTTTTCATTCTTTCTTCCTGTCTTCCTTATTCTCCTTTCTTCCCCTTTTTCTTCCTTCCTCTCTTTCCTTCCTTTCTTCTTTCCTTCCTTCCTCTTCCTTCACCTCCCCTTTCCTCTCTTCAATCCTTCCTTTTGTTTTTCTTTCCTTTTCCTTCCTTCCTCTCTCTCTCCTCCCTCCGCTTTTCTTCTTTCTTCCCTCCCTTCCTTAGCCTGAATTTCTTTGATTATTAATGATTTAGAGCATTTTTTTTCATGTGGCTTAGATAGCTTATATCTCTTTCTCTGAAAGTTGCCTTTTCAAATCCTCTGACCATTTATCAATTGGGGAATTGCTCTTATTCTTACAAATTTGAATCTGTTCTATATTATATAACTTAGAAATGAGACCTTTATCAGAAAGCTTGGCTACTAAGATTCCCCCCTTCCTCATTTACTTGCTTTTCTTCTAATTTTAGAATTTTTTGTGGAAAAACTTTGAAATACTTTGTAATAAAAAATGTCCATTTTACCTAAGGTGACAAGTCATCCACAACTAGCATTTATTTGGCACCTACTATATGCTATGCACTGTGATAAACACTGATCCTCTCTATTTCTTATTTGATCATGAACTCTTTCCTTATCCATAGATATGATCATTTCTTCCTTGTTCCTCTGATTTATGCATGCTGTCACCTTTTAGGTCATGTATTCAATTGGAGTTTGTCTTGGAAAAAGGTATAAGATACTGGCCCATGGTTGTTGTTCAGTCATTTTTCTTTTTTTTTTCTTTTCTTTTCTTTTTTTTGGAGGGCAATTGGGGTTAAGTAACTTGCCCAAAGTCACACGGCTAGGTTTTTGTTTGTGTGTGTTAAGTGTCTGAGGTCAGATCCGAACTCAGGTCCTTCTGACTCCAGGGCCGACGCTCTACTCACTGAGCCACCTAGCTGCCCCTGTTCAGTCATTTTTCAATAATGTACAACTCTTTGTGATCCCACTTGAGGTTTTCTTGGCAGAGATACTGGAGTAGTTTGCCATTTCCTTCTCCAGTTCATTTTTACAGATAAGGCAACCGAGATAAACAAGGTTAAGTGACTTGTCCAGGGTCACACAGCTAGTAAGTATCCAATGCTGGATTTGAGCTGATGAAGATGAAGCTTTCTGACTGCAAGACCAGTGCATCACTTAATTTTCCCAACAGTTTTGTTGAATAGTGAGTTCTTGTCCTGATAACTGGGATCTTTGGGTCTATTGAACACTAGATTACCATGCTCATTTGTTTCTTTTCCCCCAATCAATTTCTCTTTTTCTTGCCCATTACCAAATTGTTTCAATGATTACTGCTTCATTGTAGTATGATTTAAGATCTGATACTGCTAGGTCAGATTTCTTCCTACTTTCTTTCACCGATTTCTTTGATATTCTTTATCTTTTCATTCTCAAGGTGACTTTTGTTAGTATTTTCTCTAGTTCTATAACGTAATCCTTTGGCAGTTTGGTTGGCATGATACCAAATAAGCAAGTTAATTTAGGTAATATATTAATTTTTATTATATTGACTTGGTCAACCTGTCCTCGTTGAATTTAAACCGGTTGGACTGTTTACTTTAACCTTTCTCTCCACTTACACCACATCTTCCTCCCACAGGACAGAGAAGTGGGATGCGTGTGTGTGTGTGTGTGTGTGTGTGTGTGTGTGAAATAACATAGGTGTGTTCCTCGTCAGTGGGCCCTCTCCTCTTTTGTCTTCAGTCATGTGTCCTAGTGTGAGCAAAGGCCAGAGGATTACAAGGTCTCCTTCTATACTTCCCTAACCATCTTGTTTCTCTGCCTGAGATTTTGGTATCCTATTGTCTCTAGGACAAATTACAAAATTTTTAGCTTGGCATGAAATGAGTCTGGAAGTATGGACTTCAATGCTTGTGGGTGTGGGGTCAGAGGAATACTGGTGAAGAAGGCTATTATTTATTAAATCAAATGTCATGTATGCATTATGCTAATTGAATTCAGAAGAATTTCACTCCAGGCTTCTTGGGGCACTTAGATTGATTTCATTCTGATCTGAGCGCTGCCTACTGTGGATAAGATTAATTTTTTCCCCAAGTTCTTCAAGTTGTAGATTAAAAATACTTTTTAAAAATGTTTTCTCAGTGCTAATCAAGAAATAATGGAATGTGCACAGAAAAGACATTTGATAGTATATTCATATTTTTATGTGGGAGGAGATTTCAGGGGAGAAAAAAGAGTAAGAAGGAATCTAAATGATGCAGAAAAGGAAAAATACCCTGCTCCAAGACTAGTGAGAGTATGCTACGTGGTGCAGTGGTTAGTGTTGAGCTTAGCATCAAGAAGACCTGAATTCATATCCAACCTCAGAAACTTCCTGACCTTGGCTAAGTCACTTAAAACTCTGTTTGCCTTTGAATTGGTGATCCAATGGACAAGGAAATGGCAGTATCTTTGCCAAGAAAACTCCTGAAGGGGTCACAAAGAATCAGACAATTGAACAGCAACAGCATTCCATTATGGTGATTCCATAAGCAAAAGCTGCTAAGTGTTGTACTGTTCCTGCAGGAAGTGCTTTTTGCTTTGCTTAAGCTTGTGTTTATTATAAGGTAGCATCATATTAGATGTGTTAAAGAATCATCTTTTCACAGTTATCAATGAAATTAATGCTATGATGTTAATAACTTGAATTGATTGATTATGGTGGGGGGCTTCACTGCCTCTAGTCTTTCTCCCCTTCAATTCTCCCTTCATATCTGATCAAACTTTTAAGGGATCCCCATTGTTTACTTTTTGTAAGAAAAAAAATCACTTTTTGCGTGGCATTCAAAGTCCTTGAAAATCTGAGTCCATTTTCTCAGTCTCATCTCTTTCTCAATACTACAGGTTGATTTAATTTGATTTGAGATGTAGAATGTTTTAGCAGAGAATGTCCTGGAATTAGATCCAGAGGATATGGACTTAAATTCATCATGGGAGCCTGGCCTAGTCATTTAACTTCTGAGGGCCTTAGTGTCTTCATCTATAAAATGAGGGGGTTAGGGTATCCTTTTGGTATCCTTGAGACCAGATGATCTCTCACTCTAAATCTGTGATCTTTGATTCTATGATTTGATTTGGTTTGATTATAAAGCAGTATGACATCATGGATAGAATGCTAGACGTGGAGTTAAGAAAATTTGGATTCTGATCTCACCTCAGATACTTCCTAGCTATGTGACCCAAGGCAAGACACAGTCCCGTTAAGGTTCAATTTCCTCATCCATACAATGAGGATAATAATATCACCTACTTCATAGGATTATTGTGAAGATCAAATAAGATACTGTCTGTAAAGTCCTTTGCAAATCTTAAAATGCTATATAAATATTAGCCATTCTTATTATTATTCCCCATTACCTTCCTCCCAACTGTTCTCTGAATCTGAAACTCAATCTCCTGCCTCCAAGCCTTTATCCAGGCTGTGCCTCAGAAGTGGAATGCACATTTCTATCTCTTAAAATCTCTGATTTCCTTCATGATTCATTTCACATTCCACCTTCTACTAGAAGACTATCCTCAACTCCCTCATTGTATGTAGTGTTCTATGCATCCTCAAATAATTCTGTGTGTATATATGTGTATACACATAAATAATACACATTCTATAATCATATATATATATATATATATATATATATATATATATATATATATATATATATTTGTTTAAAGATGTCATCCCAGTAGAATTTTAGCTCCTTGATGGTAGGGATGCTTTTTTTGTTTTGTCTTGGTATTCTTATTACAATGCCTTGTACACAGTAGGTGCTTAATAAGTACTTGTTGCATTGGATTACTCCCATGACTAAGGAGCAGTAGAATAGTGTCGTGGGAAGAGTTCTGGATTTGGAGTCAAAAGAAAACTGCATCCACATGCCAGCTTCGATACTAGTTATATAGGCAAACCACTCAATCCCTGTGAGTCTCAGTTTCTCCTGCTAAGTGGTGATAATAATACTTTTGATATTTATATCATAGTGGTATTATGAGGGCAGCTCTTTGAAAATCTTAAGGTTCCATAAGTATGCTATTACTTTTCTGACACTCTAGGTAACCTAAACAACTTTTTTTTCCATATTAAGCCTCATGCTTTCCTATCTTATTGCCTTTACTTGACCTCTTACCTTTGCCTATTATTCTTTTCCATTCTTTAAGTTCCCTCTGTTCCTAGTTTAAATGTCATTTCTCCAAGAAGTTTTCCTTGTTCCCCCTAGACAAAAGTGATGTCTCTATCTCCTGAAATAACAAAGCCCTCTGTCCAGGAAAAATGCCCCCAGTTTCTCCCTTTCCCATTCTACATCTTTTTTTCTACTTTAACAGTTCCCACTGTACACCTCCTATACACCCAGTATCTTTATGTTCTCTTCCCAGTCCCCCTTCTCAAAATCCATTTTCAGGAAAAGGCCTATTATCATTCAAGTATATCTTTGTATAATTTTAAGGCAATGTATTCTTACCTCATTCAAGAGTGTTTGAATTTTCTCTTAAAAACAAGTTATTTGTTGTGCAACTAAAGTCTCTTTCTCCTCCCAAGGACATCCAGTCCTGTAGGTGGACCATGAATAGCTTCCAGAAGTAAATAGGAGAAACATCAAAGACACAATCAAGGAGATTCCAGACCCAAAAAGGATATGGCTTTTCTTGCTTGTGGGCCTTTGCTTGTCCTGTTCCTTGTATCTGGAATGTTTTTCTTACATTTCTTCACCTGTGAAATCTGTGATTCTTCTCTAAGGTCATCTTCAGTATGACATCGTCCATGCGGCCTACCTTGACCCTTGAACTTCACATAACACTTTGCTTTGAAACTTCTTAGCAGAAACATCATGGAATCATAAGGTGTTAGACCCAGGAACCATCTGGTCCAACCCTCTCATTTTACAGATATAGAAACTGAGGCTCAGAGAAGATAGGTGACCAGGGCAAGGTCACATAAATGAATTATAATCCTGGCTCTAAGGATTATATCTATTGTGCATCACTATTTGTTTTTAGTCATCTGGATGGTACCTCACCTGCCTATCAATTATGACCTTCATAAGACCAGGAACCATATCTTCTCTAAACTTGTTATCTCCCCTAGTGCCCAGCATCTGTAGTGTTTAAATAAATGTTTGTTGCTCAGTCCATTAATTGATAAACTATAGAATGTGCTTCAGGTCTGCAGAGCTGGTATTGAACTCATCAGCCACAGTCAAACACACTGTACCTTGACCCCAACTTCCTGTCATTGATCTCTTCCAGTACAAAGGTCAAAACAACCTCAAAACAATGGCTAGGTAGGCTGAATTCATAGACTCAAAGATTAGAAGTGGAAGGGACCTCTAAGTCATCTAATTCAGCCTCTTTTTCAAATGTAGAAATTGAAGCCTGCCAAAGTGAAAAGATATGCCCGAGGTCACACTGGTACTAAGTAACACAGCTGGCACACCAGCTCAAGTCCTTCACCCCCAAACCTGGCATTCTTTGCACTGTCCTACATATAAAGAGGCCAAGTTAACTTTGTGATTTTGATACCTAATCAGCCAATCAACCACCAACTCAGGTTCTACTTAATGAACACTTATTACCATAATTGAGTAGGGTTAGCTCCTATGGGGTACAAGAAGTGTGAGCCAGGATCTTGGCCTTTAAATAGCTCATAATCTTGTAAGCTTTTGGCACCTACCATTCAAAGGAGTCTCCTCTGAATGTGCAAGAGTTTGGAGGAGGGTGGGACCTTGGTGGTTGGGATGTCAAGGACGCTTCCCTGGAGGAGAATAGTGTTTGATCTGTGTCCCAAACACATGCACAAAGTATGTGTTTCCACCTCTCCATGTTACTTATCTGGACCTGACACCAGATGAAACATGTTTGTACTGAAAAAATTAATAAGTTCAGATCTACATAATCAAGCCTCTTGTTCCACAAAGGCCCTAAGCCACACACCTCCTTTTAGTCTTCAACACTGCCTCTGACTACAGTGCCCAGGTGTTTTTCCAAGCATGATGTTCCAGGACAGGACACCGCAAAGAGGAAAGAAATTTGCCTTCATTTGTAGCCAATGTTAGTTATAGAACTTCATGCCAATGGAAGCTTCTATCAACACTCATCAGTAATCTAGGCACAAAATTCTTTAAAAAAAAAAAGCCTCTTCTTTCACAAGCACTGGTTTTTTAACATGGCCTGAGATTCTAGGGGAATTTATGAAATTGACCTGAGGAATTTGAAGGAACAAACCTTCAGTTTCCTTGCCACTAAAGTCGATCTATTCTTGACAAAGAAGAGGTGACAGGAGCAAAATGAAGGGGCGCCTCCCTGACTTGCAAAAGGACAGGCACAGTCATATCACCTTCCTTTTATCAGTCCAGTTAGATTTAATCGTTCAATTGTTTTCACTCATCTGCGAATCTTTGTGATCCCCCCTTTGAGGATCTTGCCAGAGACAGTGGAATGGTTTGCCATTTCCTTCTCTAGCTCATTGTACAGATGAGGAACTAAGTACAGTGACTTGCTCAGGGTCTCACAGCTAGTGAGTGTCTGGGATGGGATTTGAACTCATGAAATGAGTCTTCCTGATTTCAAGCCCAGTGCTCTGTCCACTGAGTCACCTAACTACCCCCAAGTTAGGTTTAAGGATATGGAAAATGCTGACAGATACAAACTTGAAGTCTCTAGTGGCCAACTGGCCACTGATGATTGCCTTAATCAAGCATGGAGCTAATGAGTCTGCTCTGCCCCATGGCTTCCTGGGGGAATGGTGCTCTTCCTCTCAGGTCTGGTTTCTGTGACTTGCCTTATGGTCCCATAATCCAATCTCATATGACAACCTTTCAGATATTTTAGTGTGAGTCTCAAACTCCAAATTATAGTAATAATTGAAATGACGACAATAGGTAATTCTTTGTTCCTGAAGGCAGGTGCTTTCCTTGAGGAATTCAAGACCTCATTCTCCATGCAGCCATTAATTTAACGCCCCGGAACAGTTTCTGAACTCTTTTCTTTGTCCTTAGCTTACAAGCATGCTTACAGGATTCAGATGGGGTTTGGGGACAAAGTGCCATGACCATCAGGAACTGGGCTATAGAAACCAGTTTCTTTGTTACCATGAAGTTAATGGGGATCAGGTTGGGGGGAAATTTCTATTGTTCCATAATATTCTCATAAGTAAACCCAATTCATAGGTCAACCAGGCAAGTTACCTATATGGTAAAAATCTTTCCCATCCAAAGACCCAAATAAATATCTTCCCCCATCATCTGCTGCCACGAAGATTCTATTAGCAATCCATTCCTTGGGGCAAAGGTAGCCTGTCTCCAGGATGTACCAGTTATCCCCAACTATAGCATAGTAGGAAGACCCCTGGACTGGGGGTCAGGAAACCAGGGCTTGGGTCCTGGTTCTGCAACTAACTAGTTGTTTGATCTGGAGAAAGGTTTCTTCTTTCTGGTTTTCATGCCATCACCTCTCTGTCAAGAGGCAGGTATCATACATCATCATTGGTGCTTTGGAATTGTGGCTGTCATTGCACTGATACTTGTCTTTGAAAGCTCTTTTTCTTTTTTTTCCTTATTAGCCACTTTTATTCTGCCTTTCCAGTACAAAGGTCATTAAAATTATTTTTCTTTGTAATGATGTTGTCATATAAATTGTTCTGGTTCTGTCCACTTCACTGCATCAGTTCATACTGGTCTTCCTAATTTTCTCTGAAACTATCTGTTTACTTATTTCTTATGACACAATAATATTTCATTTCATTTATGTGTCATAATTTATTTAGCTACTTCCCAAAAGATGGAAACCCCTTTAGTTTCCAGGTTTTTTCTATTACAACAAGATCTACTGTAAATAATTTTGTACATATGAGTCCTTTTTCTCACATAGTGAGTCTAGGCTTTGTATTAGTAGTAGTATCATGGGTCAAAGGGTGCACAGTTTAGTGACCTCCTTATTTTATGAATGAGTAGCTGAGGCACAGAGATTCAATGACCTGCCCAAAGATCCAGCATATAGGATTTGAGCCCAGGTCTTCTGAGTCCAAAAAGAGCACACTTTTTACCATACCACGGAGATTATCACCCCACATCCAACCACTTCTCAGATTGAAGTTTGGATTAATTTATGAGGATTTTCCCCAAAAAACTAGTTTGGAAATAGGAACCTGGGAATAAATCAACCCAGCAAACTTTGACAGGAGAATAAAAGGTTGAGAGACAGGTCCAAAGCACAGGATACTTCATGGGGAAAGTCAGCCTAGGTTTATCAGCGGAGTTCTTTCATTTAAATCCAATAAGTGTTTATTAAGCACTTACTACATTCAAGGCACTGGCCTAAGAAATGGAGATAAAAAGACAGAAATGAACTATGGGGGTGGCTAGGTGGTGCAGTGAATAGAGCACCAATCCTGGAGTCAGGAGGACCTGAGTTCAAATCTGACCTCAGACACTTAACACAAAACTAGCCTTGTGACCTTGGGCAAGTCACTTAACCCCAATTACCCTACCTTCCCCCTCCAAAAAAGCAAAAAAAAATATGAATGAAGGCATCATAGTTTACCTGGGCCTCCAACGGTTCTTGTTCTTGATCTGGACTGGAACCCAGGTTTACTGACTCCAAGTCCAACACTCTTTCCACTACATCCTGGCCCTGACACCCTCTAACTGCATGACCTTGGATAAGTCATGTCGGATCCTTGAGAATCATTTTTTAAAAATATATGTCCCTATTTCTGTCCATATGTGGTGAGTGATTATCCTTGGAATCCTTTGAGTAGGAGGTTAACAGCTTGTTGGGATGCTGTGGGATGGGGTTGAGAGAGGGTTGATGCTCATATAAGTTGGACTAGATGCTTTCTACATTCCCTTTGCACTTCTGAGTTTCTTGAGTCTTCTGTTTTGTACTTCTTTAGAAAGACTAGTTCTCTCTCTCTCTCTCTCTTTTTTTTTTTTGCCTTTGGGAGGGCAATTGGGGTCAAGTGACTTGCCCAAGGTCACACGGCTAGTTTTTGTGTTAAGTGTCTGAGGCCAGATTTGAACTCAGGTCCTTCTGACTCCAGGGCCGGTGCTCTATTCACTGCGCCACCTAGCTGTCCCGAGAATCATTTTCTTATCTATAAAATGTTGTTTAGTCATGAGCAATGCTTTACAACCCTATTTGGGGTTTTCTTGGCAAAGATACTAGAGTAGTTTTGTCATTTCCTTCTCCAGCTCATTTTACAGATTAAGAAACTGAGGTAAACAGGGTTAAGTGACTTGCCTAGGGTAACACAGCTAGTAAGTGTCTTGAAGTCAGATTTGAACTAGGGAGACAAGTCTTCCTGACTCTAGGCTCAGCAATCTTCTGTATCACCTAGCTGTCCCATCTCTAAAATGGAAATAAGTCATTCTCATAGTAATTATTTTGCAGTGTTTTGGGGAGGAAAGTACTCTATCAAAGTGCCTTATTTGTGAGTTATTGTTATTATACCATAGAAGTCAAAGAAACCTGGCTGATCTTCTCATTGAGAAAAGGGAGATCTCCATAAACTCTCCAATTTTACTCAGTATCTAAGTATTTATCCAACAAACAAGCAAATGGACATTTAAACCTATTGCTGATGGCTGATGTTAAAGAACTGGTTATTATTCTTTTTAGACATTTGGGCCCCATACAAAGAAATTTTCTTTCTTTTTCTACAGAAAAGATTGTCTAAAAATATGGGAAACTTTTAAAAATGCATTTATTTCTAAGAACCCATGCAACATTACAGAAAAAGATTATCAGCCACTAATGGAGTTGGCTGCTCATCCCATACCTTGTAATAAGGTAAGTCACTGTTTGGACTTCATAGACACATATTTGTATCCTGAGTCACTCTGGTCAGAACTACTTTCCCCATTATTAATGAAGTAATTTTTATTTATAAATTTTGGTCTCTTCTTTTTGGAGGAGGGGAGGCAGGGCAATTGGGGTTAAGTGACTTGCCCAAGGTCACACAGCTAGTAAATAAGTGTTAAGTGTCTGAGGCTAGATTTGAACTCAGGTCCTCCTGACTCCAGGGCTGGTGCCCTATTCACTGCACCACCTAGCCACCTCAATGAAGCCATTTTAAAAAAGAAATCTTAATACTTGGGGCAATTAAAAAAAAAGCCCACAGTGCTGATGTGGTTAGGAGATGTCCCAAAGGGCATGTTTACCTTTCATAGGTACTTTGTACTAAACGAGGACTGGGGTGGATATCCAATATTTCTCTGCCTCAGTTTCTCCAACAGTAAAATATTGGACTAGATGACTTCTGACATCTCTCTCTCTCTCAGATCAAAGTTGAAAGGAATCTTAGATTAAATTTATAGATTAAATTTCCAACCAAGGCAGGAATACCCTTTGCAATATCTATGACTGATGGTTATCTAACCACTTTACATGAAGACTTCACAGATCCAATTGTGTCACATAATAACAACAATAATATTTACACAGGACTTAAAGGTTTGCAAAGTGCTTTACAAATATTATCTTATTTGATCCTCACAATGTAAGGTAGGTGCTGTTATTATCTTTATTTTATAAATGAGGTAACTGAGGCACAGAGAGGTCAAATAAGTTGCCTTGGGTCACACAACTTAGAAAGTGTCTGAGGTCAGATTTGAACTCAGATCTTCCAGACTCTTGGTACTAAGAACATTTTTCCTTAAATTGAGCCTAAATCTGCTTCTCTATCACTTCTACTTTTTTTTCTTTTTGCTTTTTGGAGGGGTGAATACAGGGTAATTGGAGTTAAGTGACTTGCCCAAGGTCACATGGCTGGTAAGTGTTCAATGTCTAAGGCCAGATTTGAACTCAGGTCCTTCAGACTCCGGGGCCAGTGCTCTATTCACTGTGCCACCTAGCCGCCCCATCACTTATTGATTATATTTCTACCTTCTAGACAAACAAGTCTTTTACAAGGCAACCCTTTATGTATTTCAAGACCAAAATCATATACCCTCAAGTTTTCTTTGAGTCAATATTCCCAACTGTTCATATGTTTCCTCTTAGGACATAGTGATGTGGTCCCTTCACTGTCCTGGTCACTCTTTCCTGGACACACTGCAGTTTGTCAATATCTTCCCTAAGAGATTCAGACATGAACCCAGTAATCCAGATGGGATTGGCTGGGGGAGAGGTCAAGATAGATAGGCATGGACCAATTGCCTCTTCTTTCTTAGACTCTCCTTTGGAGCAAAACCAATGAACTGGCTCATAAGTACACCAAAGTCCAAGGCAATTTACTTACCCTGGAGGACACGCTGCTGGGCTACATGGCTGATGGACTCACATGGTGTGGAAGCCCTTCAAGTTCAGGTGAGAGTTTTAAAATTCTAATTAAATTAAGAATATTCAGAGTACATGAGGTCCAGGCTCTGATTTTGTGTAAGATCAGTTTGTGAAAACTGATGTTATTGGGGCGGCTAGGTGGTGCAGTGAGTAGAGCACCTGCCCTGGAGTCAGAAGGACTTGAGTTCGGATCTGGCCTCAGACACTTAACGCACACACAAACAAAAAAACTTAGCCGTGTGACCTTGGGCAAGTTACTTAACCCCAATAGCCCTCCAAAAAAAAAAAGCAAAAAAAAAAAAAAAGAGAACATATATTTAAAAAAAAAAACAAAAAAAAAACAAAAAAAAGAAAACTGATGTTATGGGCCCATCTTTAGCAGTATTAATACTTTCTGTGCCTCTTTAAGGATACCAGGGCACTTTCCAACAAAACAATCCTGCAGATAAGCATTATAAGTATTATCATTTTCACTGCATAATCATTGCAGATTTTATATCAAAATTCCTTGCAAAAATGTGGGATGCAAACATTATGTGAAGTTTATTTTTTTAAATTGTGCCAGTATTTAAAATCATTTATTACTAGAGTGTCTTTGGTTTAAGATTAGGATGCATGGAATACTAGTGAATATATGTTAAAATTGAATAGTCCCAATCAACACAGAAGAGGAGCAACTTAGGATAAAGTCTTGAGCTATGCCTACAGTTTGGAAATACGGATGATGGCCCAGTAAAGGTTACTAAGAAGGGCTGACTACACAGGCAGTAAGAGAAATGGTGTTCCTGTAAGGCCTGTTTTTTTGTTTTGGGGGTTTTTTTTTTGCTTTTTTGGAGGGCAACTGGGGTTAAGTGACTTGCTCAAGGTCACACAGCTATTTTATTTTGGTGTGTGTTAAGTGTCTGAAGCCAGATCTGAACCCAGGTCCTCCTGACTCCAGGGCCAGTGCTCTATTCACTGTGCCACCTAGACACCCCCTTGTAAGGCCTGTTTTTGATGTAGTTCATTACTCTTCATATCTCCACTTCCTTTTGTAGGGTTCCTTTTAATAATCCCTTTAATAATATGTGCCACAAAGATAATAAACGATTTAGCAATCATGTTTGCCATTTCCTTCAGGACCTAGGGCTGTTATCTATCAGGTAACAAATTCACTGAGGCTGGCTAGGTACTCTCTTATCATCTCCTTTGGTTTTAAGTCTCAGCCATTGTGGCAGATGAACAGTACTGCTTAGATGGAAAGATGCAAATCTTACCATATCATGTGACTTTTTCATGGTAGTTTTGCCTGACTGCCCACTTCCCTTGTGCCTACAGCTCTCCATTGGGTTGAGTGACAATACCAATAGTATTACAGCACTTTAAACAAACCATGCAAATCGGTTTCAGAAATATACTAACAATGAATGTGTGCTGAGAACTCTCGGCTTACAATATGCAAGAGACAAGTGTGTATCTGTATGCCACTGGTGAATACACTGCTGCCCTGTTTACCTTTTAAGTGGTGTAATGAACAGAATTATATCATGTGACCATTAGGCAATGAATAGTTATAAACCAATTTTTGGACTATGAAAAAAAACCCAGGGTGCAATGATTATACAGTGAAATATGGTATTAACCCCAATTTGCAAAAAAGAAAACTGAGGCTTAGAGAAGCAAACAAGTTTGCTCTTGGTTATGCAGTCCAGTCCATGTTGGGGCTGAATGGTACTGAATCCAATGTTCTATCCCCTGTAACAGAATTGTTTTTAATCTTAGATCTTTAAGTGACATCTATTGCATATGCTCAGCTCCCCATGCTTTTGCCCCCCCCCCAAATTCAGAGGTTTCATCATTCTCAGAATTCCTCTTCTTAAAATCCATTTTCTTACATTGCCAACCTGACTCCTGATTGCCTCTCTCTCACCTAAGGTTCCCATAACTGATGAATTTTTCTACACTCTCTGAATTTTGCCTCTATCTTCCGATTTTTAGGAGGCTTCCTCTAAAAATTTAGTATTTAAAACTTCTAGAAGGTTTCTTGAATATTTTGTTTTGCTTTGATCTATTCACATGATTCAGATTATCTTCTCTTGGAGATGGAAGAGATCATTTAGTCCTTGTTTTACAGTGGAAGTATTGAATCCCAGCGAGGTTAAGTTGCTAATACCAGGTTACACAGCTAGGTAGTTACAGAAGTAGAATTAGCACCCACATCTCTTGGATTCTTGTGCAGCCTCCCTTATCTTTTATATTTTTCCCATGATTATTTTTGAGCAGGTTAAGGGGGGAAGTGATGAAGACTGGCTAAGCAACATGACATTGTCAATAGAGCCTTGACCTTGGAGTCAGGAATACCTGGGCTGAAATCCTACCTCTGACACTGATTAGCTGTGTGACTCTGGGCAAGTCATTTAACCTCCCTGTGACTCAGTTGTTTCATCTGTAAAATGAGAGGCTTGTCCTTGATGGTCCCCAAGACTACTTCTTGCTCTAATGATTTTTACCCCTTTTATATAAAGTAATACATTGGGCTTTGATGTGTTTTCTCGCTGGAACTTCAGTGTTTGGTTTGTTAAATGAAAGCTTTAAAAAAAACCAAACAACCAGTCCTTAACACTGGAGGTTTGTAATTGGAGCTTCCTTACCCAGGAAAGGGTGGGAAGGGGGGAAGAGGAAATTCATTCTATATGGAAGGGAAAATACAACAGTCAAAAAGGCGAGATTTTCTGCAAAAGAAGGAGCTATGGGCGATTTTTTCCTTTTTCATAGTTTAAGCCTGACATCATGACCCTATAAATAGATAATCTGAGATATTCCCATTTATCTCTGCATTTTAATTATCCTGATGCCCCTTTATTTTGCCAGGTGTCACAGCTAACGCCATTCTTAATAAAACCTTGCAAATTAGAAAATCCCCAAAGTTGACAGAGAGATGATTTATAGTGACAGTAAGTCCAGTTAACAAAATTGAGGGTTGGAAAATATTTCTAAACTTTTTAATCATAAATATTTGATGGTTGATTAGAAAAGTTCACTGAATTGCAATTATCTGATAACACTTTCAGTTTTTTTTCTGGTGTTAGGGAAATAAAAATGAAATATTTTGTTTGAATGGTGAAATTGCTTATTTCATTACCTGAGAAATAATTACCTTTTATTTTAAAGGATATGATCATAGATTACCATTTTTCAATTGAATTTAAAATAATTTGACTTTATTTTTCAAAGATAGTTATTTCTGTCTTCCAGTCTGACTTAAGTAGAAATTTATTAGAATTTTTCAAGAGGAAAGTACTCTATCTCTGTTGGCAGGTCACATCCCTACATTTCTCCATTTAAGGTTTATTACTCCACCTTCTATCAAAGAAGGTTTTGAAGTATTCTTTTGAATAGGCTTCTAGGAGTGAGAGCTAGCCAGTACATCAGACATTATCTTGTTCATTTACCTCATTTGACAAAGGAGGAAACCGAGGACCAGAGAGGAAGAATAATCTGCACTAGGTCACACAGGTAGCAAAGGCAGAGCTGGGATTCAAACTGAGATGTCCTGACTCCAGATTTCTATCCCTTCCACATTCAGTGTCTCTGCCTAATGTGAAGATGTGATTAAAAGAAGGGAACAACAATAGTAATTCCCATTTCCTTAGATTTTCAAGGTTTACAAAGTATATTTCTCACGATGACCCTGTTCAATAGGAATTGTGTTATTTTTGTTGGTTTGTCTTTTTTCAGTCACGTCTCACTATTTGGGAACCTTTCTGGTGTTTTCTTGGCAAAGATACTGGAGTAGTTTGCCATTTCCCTCTCCAGTTCATCTTACAGAAGAGGAACTGAGGCAAACAGGGTTTAGTGGCTTACCCAGGGTCACACAGCTAGTAAGGATCTGAGATCTAATTTGAACTCGGGTCTTACTGACTCTATCCACTGTGCCACCTAGTTACCTAATTATCTTTACTTTAAAGATGTGGAAACTGAGACACAAAATGTTTAAACACTTGGACCACATGGCTAATAAGTGTTGGCATGGAGATCTTGGCACAGGTTTGCAGATGCCAAATCTAGCACTCCATCCACTACCCTAGGCTGATATATGTTAGGAGAGAGATTCAATGACTAATGAAAATAGCTGGTTAATGTCAATATTAGGTTAGTTGAAATAGTCCTGAAGAAATTCTACAAGGGTCAAGGAAGTAAAGCATCTCATTCCATAGTCAGATTTGGCTTAAAATGTAAAACCCTAGGAGAAGGAACAAACTGAATCCAATTCCCACTGAGGTAGAGACACCTAATACAAGAGTTTTCCTGAGAACAAGATCTGATAGAATGAGGAGAGAAAATAAACCATCTAGCAACTGGGAACCTAAAAATGGGAATTGGCATAGACTGATTAGCAAAGTGGACAGAAAGGAGAGTCTGTGAATTATGGAGACAACATTCATCTACCTCAGAGTTATATCCCAGGACAATCCTGGCAGGAGGTCACTATGAGAAAGGCTTTGTTTTTTTGACTCATTTAGGGGTTGGTATAGGTGAATGATACCCCATGCCTGGTCCTTCCATTTCAAGTTTCCTTAAAGGGAATGTTCATATAAGTATTTCCCCAAATGATGACTCAAATATTGTCACTGTGTTCCTGTCTAGATCTTGGAAAATAAGTTGAATGCTTGGCCAGGATTCCAGGAAGCACTTAGTTGGATTGGACCAATATTCATCCATTTTCAATATTCTCTTCATATCTACTTGGCAGGAATGTGGTCTGAAGGTTTCTCTGTCATTACTGCATTGTGGCAGCATCATGAAACATGTTTTACAACCTCTCCTTTCATCTTCCTCATTCTGCACAAAATATCTTTTTCAGAAATGAACTATCAATCTTGCCCAAAGTGGCGTGAATGTGCCAACAACCCCAGCTCAATATATTGGAAAATGGCATCCAAAATTGTAAGTACTATGCTTGAATCATTGCTTCAGAAGGTAGTAAAAAGAGCATTGGACTTTGAATCCTGGTCTTCTGGCTTCAAATCCAGCATTCTATACACTACAAATTACTTTCTCCTTCAAATGATCACCCACCAATGACTGCCAGTTATATCAGTGAATTATTGTTATGTGATTTCTAACTTGTGTTACTGTTCCACAATGATACCCACTCTCCCCATTGTTATTTTATATAGTTCTAGAATTACTAGCAACAATGAGACAAGAGAAAGAAATTAAAGACATAAAGATAGGTATAGAAGAGATAAATCTATCTCTGTTTGCTATTGACATGATGGTATACCTGGAAAATCCTGGGAAATAAGTCAGCAAAGATACTAATTAGACACAATTAATGACTTCAATAAAGTTTCAGACTACAAAATAAACCCTCCACAATCAACTGCCTTTTAATAATAATAACAAAATCCAAGAAGCAATGATAGAAAGGAAAATACCATTCTAAATAACTACAAAATAATAAACTACAGAATGTGTAAAGTATCTAGGGAACAATTTACCAAAGTACACAAAAGACTTGCATAAATTCATGCACTTCTGAATGATAAAAACCCAAACCAAACCATGTTTTGTTGTCTTTAGCATTCATTTCCAGCCTCTGCTCACCCTGGGATTTTGAGTTCCTGGTGCAATTTAAGGGAAGTACAGTAAACTATTCTTTCACATTTACCCTCAGTTTCTTTCCTCTGCTTCTATCTTCTAAGCATAACTTTTTACCAAATGAATTTTGCTATTATTTTATCAAGTTCCATAAAGATTCTTTGGTGATTTGATTAGTATAGCATTAAAAGTACAAATTAACTTTGACAATATTTTCATCTTTGGTGTATTACCATGACCCAGCCATGAGCACTAAATGTGGGTATCATTGTTTTATTCTCATATTTGTTGGGAAAGTTTCTAGTGTATTACCACTTGCTTTTGGTTTTGGATGAACTTTTATTCATTTATTTATTTAGTTTTAGTTTTCACCATTCACTTCCACAAGATTTTGAGTTCCAAGTTTTCTCCCCATTCCTCCTCTCCCCCCACCCCAAGATGGCAGGCAATCCAGTACAGGTTCTACATATACATTCATATCAAACATATTGAAGATATTAATCAAGTTCTTAAGAAGAATTAGAACCAATGGGAGAAATTTTCTGCATCTATTGAAATAATCATGTTGCTTTGGATGTTTTAATTTTTAATGTGATTAGTTCTGTTATTTTACTAACATTGAACCGTGCTTGCGTGACTGGTATAAATCTAACAGTCATAATGAGTGATTTCTTGGATAAGTTGCTCTAATCTATTTAACAGAATTTTGTTTAAATTTTTTGAATTGACATTCATTAATGATACTGGTCTATAGTTTTCCTTCATGTTTTATCTTTCTCTGGTTTCAATATTAGTACTACTTTTGTCTCATAGAAGGATTCTGGGAGGTGCTTTATTTCCAAACTTTTGAGAATAATTTATGTAGTATGGGTACTAATTAAAAGTATGATAGAATTCTCCTATGAATCCATAAGTCCTGGGAGTTCTTTTTCCCCACTTTGATAGTTCCTTTGCAACTAGTTCTTTTTCCTTTTCTGAGACTGGGTTATTTAAGATCTCTAACTAGTCTTTTGACAATTTGAATATTTTATTTATTTTTAAGGCTCTCCTCTATTTCTTTTGTAGTCTCAGTTTTGTTAACTTATAACTATGCATAATAGGTTCTGATTTTTTAAATTTCTTGTTATGATTTTACCTTACTCATCGACTACTTTGTTGATTTGATTTTCTGCCCTCTTATTTTTAAAACAGTTCAGCTAAAGAACATTAATTTTATAAGTCTTTTCAAAGTTCTATTTTTTAGTTGTATTGATTATTTCTATTGGTTTTTTGTTTCCCAATTTATCTATTTCTCCACTAATTTTTTTTTTTTTTTTGCTTTTTGGAGGGCAATTGAGATTAAGTAACTTGCCCAAGGTCACACGGCTAGGTTTTTATTTGTCTGTGCGTTAAGTGTCTGAGGCCAGATCCGAACTCAGGTCCTTCTGACTCCAAGGCCGACACTCTACTCACTGCACCACCTAGCCACCCCTTCTCCACTAATTTTTAATATCTTTTATTTTAAGTTTATTTTTTGGCTTTCTATTTTTTAAAATGCATATTCAATTCACCAATCCTCCCTTTTTTTCTATTTTCTTTGTGTATCTTTATAGGGATATGATTTTTCCTGATGACTGCTTTAGTTGCAGCATGTTTAAAAATGAGCTGGTCAGGGGCAGCTAGGTGGCGCAGTGAGTAGAGCGCTGGCCCTGGAGTCAGAAGGACCTGAGTTCGGATCCGGCCTCAGACACTTAACCCACACAAACAAAAACCTAGCCGTGTGACCTTGGGCAAGTTACTTAACCCCAACTGCCCTAAAGGGGCGGCTAGGTGGCGCAGTGAGTAAGAGCACTGGCCTCGGAGTTGGGATGACCCGAGATCAAATCCGGCCTCAGAAAATGAGCACCCTCGCATAAATAATGACTAGCCGTGTAACCTTGAGCAAGTTACTTAACCCCAATTGCTTAAAAAAAAAAATGAGCTGGTCAACACATACATTAGAGCTACATCCATTTCTTTTGTTAGCTCCCCTTTCTCTTTGTCTTCATAATATCAGCTATAAGAGCTTTGATCTCTCCTGTGCCAATGTCCCTAATGCCTATTAGGTCATTACACCCTACCTATTTTTTCTTTTTTGACACTGTTCTCACCAAATCTAGGAAGCGTGTCAGACTGTATCCAGATTTCCTCTCCTCTCCAGACCAAATTCTGAGACATAGTGCTCATATACCCTCTAGTTTCACTTCATTTCTTCTAAAGGAAGTAATTCTACTTATTGACTAGGACCATGTCTAGAATAATAGCTTCTTTTGCCGCAGCCTCTACCTCTTGAAGGATGAAATTAACAAATTAAGTTACAAATATATTGGTGGCTAGGAGTAGTGATGTGCTTTTGTAATCTCAGGTACTGAGGCAGATGAGGCTAGTGGGTTTCTTGAGCTCTGGAGTTCTGAGCATCAGCGGGTCAAACCAATTAGGTGTCTACACATAAGCTTGGCATTACTGTGGAGAACCTTCAGAAGGCAGATCAGTAGTGAAATCAGCCTCTGAGGAGCACCTGTACTTCTATCCTGGGAGAGAGAGGGAGACCTTGTCTTTAAAAAACAAACGAAACAAAAAAAACCTAAAACTAAACCAAAAAATAACAATTATATTGGTGGTTTAATTTTGGTAGTGAGTCATATGTCCAGTTAATTGAAATCTCCTATCACTATTATATTCTTCTTACTAGGCTGATTCATCCCTCTGTTCAAGTAGTCTGGATAATACTACTTCTTTCTTCCTCTTCTCTTTCTGAAATACTCTTCACTATGTTTCTTCCATTGAGTCAGAAGTTCCCAAACTTATTTGATCTACCACCTCCTTTAAAAAAAAATTATTTAACACTGCCCCCCATGTACTTTCTTTATCTTTTTTTTTTTAATTTGCATCATTTCTTTTCTTTTTTAAAAGCAATTGGGGTTAAGTAACTTGCCCAAGGTTACACAGCCAGTTTTTTTGTGTGTATGTGTGGGTGGGTGGGTGTTAAGTATCTGAAGCCAGAACTGATCCCAGATCCTCCTGACTCTGGGCCGGCACTCTTAGTCACTGTGCCACCCAGCCACCCCAAAATTTGCATCATTTCAAAAAAGATAAAAAATATTTTTTAAATAATGCATCTTAATAATTTATTGTAAATTTATGGAATTTTTCCTGCATTAAAATTTTGATGCTGCAATATTGCATATAGTATTGTAAACAAGTGATTATACACACATATTCCTGCTGATGCATGCTGGACTTCCCAACCATGCATGACATGTTCACCTGCTTAACTTGCTTGTTAAGACCTATCGACAAACTTGACTATTGATTGGTTATAACTTGCATTTTCTGTGTTTATTTGGAAAATAATGAAATTACTATGACTTTAACTCTGTTACACAACAGATGGAACATGTTATAATAGTTTTTCAAAATTCTCTTTTTTTATGTGTCCATGGCCCCCTTATTTTAATCAATGCCCCCCAATTTCACCCAAGGCTACTATAACCCCTGGATCATTCCAGCAACCCCCAGGGGCTGGTATTTTCCACTTTAGGAACCTATGTCTTGAGTTCTACCTCTTCTTTATTTAGTCTGTTCCTTTTGAATAAGGTTTCTCTCTCTCTGGAGGCATATTTCAAGCCATGAGTTCAAATTGCCTCTTTAAACTAGGAAATTTAGTTTCATCCACTTCTCCCTTATTTGATTATGAGCTCCTTGAAGGCAGGGATTATTTTTGCCTTTCTTTATGTC
>WOXC01003041.1:0-190925 GCA_011680675.1 Gymnobelideus leadbeateri
AGATAAGAAAGTCTATATTGCCTTTTGTTTCCCTCTCAGATGATTTCATGTGGCCAGGCAGCAACTGCTCTAAAGTTGAAAAGGCATTGAACATTTATAATTCAAGTTTCATTTCCTTCACCCCACCCCCATTTGTATTCCTTTTCCATACATATGTTACATACCAATTTGTATTTTAGGACCTGGAAGAACACACAAAGATAAAGCAGACCCTTGGAACCTACCTTTTGTGAAGCTTACTTTCTAATAAGTGAGCCAAGACCTAATCACAAGTAAACAGCATACAAATTTGGGTCTGGCATCTTTATCATTTCTGAGATCGTTAATTTTCATTTCAGATTGATTCTCACCCAGCAGGAATTTACAACATTTTTGTTTTATGTTCCTCTGTCTCTAAACTCTACGAGACTTAATGATCTGAAAGTAAGAACTAACTTTTTAAAAGTAGAAATGCTCCATTTTTAAAGAACATTATAGAAAGTTTATTTGTAATAACATATCCCTCTCTTCCCCATTCTCTACTAACCCTCATAAGTTTTGTAAGCCTGGATTTCAAGACAAGTCAATAAGACTTAGAAGATGCTTTTGACTTCCCCAAATGGAACTTCTCTGCTATCTTTCAGGGATACACATCTTCTTCAGAGGAAGGTGTACCTGTAGATGATCTCCTGTAATTGGCTTATTCAAAGCTTCTCCAGAAATCTGCTTCAAGGCACAAACCTAGCTAATGCCTGCCTTCTTCATTCTGGAATAGCAGAAGAGACTGAAGAGAGTGGGGATGTTGACCGAGTTTGACCAAAAGTGTCTCCTTTTCTTTGCCCAGCAGATGGCACTGTTCCATGTAGACACTATGACTGACCATGGCTCAACAGAAGGAAAATGGAGGTAAGGGCATGGTGAGAGTATAACAGTGGAGGTGGAGGGAAGGAGGGAAGAAAGGGGGAAGTGTAAGGAGGCTTTTGAGCTTACTTCCCAGATAAGAAAGTCTATATTGCATTCTTTTTTCCCCCCCCCCATGATCTCATTTGACCAGGCAGAAACTAAACTCTGAAGAGATTTTGTTAATAACCAATAACCAGTCAACCTAATAATCAATTAATAAGCATTTATTTAATTACTATTTAATTAATGTCTACTATGTGTTTAGCACACTGCCTGGGAATACAAAGACAAAATGATACAAGCCCTGCCCTCAAGGTGCTTACCTTTCATTAGGGGCAACAGCATGTGTGCATGTAAAATATTACAAAATCCCCTAGCGAACTAGAGCTGGATGACCCCTTGATTCCATCCACTATAAGCATCACTGGAATTCTGGGCTTCAGCTTTGACTTATGGGGTTACTCCTCCTTGCTTAGTCTCATCTGTTCCCTGCCTTGAAAGCTGATGAGATTAGACTAGATCAAAGGACCACTGAGTTAGCTGGAAGTGATATTAGATATCAGCTCAAGCAACCCCCTCCTTTTACTAAAGGAAAAGCTGTGGCCCAGCTAGGTGAAGAGATAGGCAAGGAAACTGAGTCCTACGGAGATTAAGTGACTTGTCCAAGGTCACAAAGGGTCAGGAGTGAACTTCTAGAGATGGTTAAATTTTCCATGTGAACATTTATACTTCAGAAATCTACAAATGTTACAAACCAGTGCTTGATATATTGTTTTATTGATTGTCTAGACTTTAGAAACTAATGGAGAAAATGTCAATGATGTAGATTAAACTTAAAAGCATTTCATGCATACAATTTTCCCCCATAGGAGCTGATTGTTAAACATTTACAAGCACACCACTTCATAAGATTTAAGTGGCAGAGCCAGCATTTGAACAGAGGTCTTCTAATTGCAAAGCTAGCACTTTTCTCACTGCAATATGATGTGTCAGGTACCTCCCAGGACTAGTATTTGGAGATTCTGAGAACCAGTGGGTAGATCCTAGTTAGGTGTGGCACAGCCTCCAGGAAACTTCGGTATAGCCTGGGAGTAAGGTATTCTTCCATGGTATGGTAATTTCTGCAGCAGAAATAACACACAACTATAAAAGACTCAGGCCTCTGGCTATGTAGTACAACTCATGCTTTTAAATGTTTTTTTTCCCCTTTAAAATAAATTAGCCATATAGTTAACTCTGGTGCAGAGCCATAGAATCTGTCAGTGAGCCTCCCTCCTCCCCTCTGCTATTGTAAGAAAGGCTGCCAGCTGGGGTGTATTTTCCTGGCTTGTCTGATATTTTATCTTGAGAACTGGTTGATTCTTAGTGGGAGCTGTGTTATGGTTGGGTTTTGTTTTGGCTTTTTTTATTTTGTTTTGTTTTTTTAACTTTTATTTTGGTAAACTGAGCCAAAAGGCAGCATGGGGTAGTGGATGGAGAATCTGCCTGTGTATCAGGAAGATACAGAGCCCAGCCCAGCCTTGGCTATGTACTGGCTGCAAGAGCATGGTAAGTCAACCTCTTACAATTCCTGTGCAATTCTCCAATACTGTAAGTTATAGGTGAGTTGGTTATCTGTTTCCATGTAGGAAGTATTCACATTAGGAATTCCCAATATTGGTGAATCACAGGTCTAGCGTGAACAACAACAAAATCACAGGCCCATGAGCCAAAAAAAAAAAAAAAAAAATTAAAGCATAAATCCTGTGAAATGGAGAGAGAAATCAAAGCCGGAGAATGAGGCCAATAACCAATCAGTAAATCAGTCTGTGGGATGCAGAGGAAAGGACTGTGGATTAGACATCAGAGAATCTCAGTTGGAATTCTGCTTACTACCTATTTGACCTTGGCCAGAGGCAGATCACCTCTCTCGTCCTCAGTTTCCTCCTCTGTAAAATGAAGGGCTTGGATTAGGTGACCTTGGAGGTCCCATCAGTCTGAAATTCATAATCCTATCTATGATCTAGACTCAATGAGGTCACAGAAGATCCCTGGGCATGAATCCTCACCTTATTTCACTACTCTGTGATCTTAGGTGAATTGCTTGGACTCCCTATGTCTAAGCTTCCTCACCAGGAAACCGAAGTTAATAGTTCCTCTTCCAATTATATAGTAGATGGAAAACTGAAATCAGTGGAAAAAATAAGCAACACACTAAAAATGTGTCACTTGCTACCTGTGTGACGTTAGAAAAGTCCTTTGACTTCTTTGGGACTCAGTTTCCTTGTATGTAAAAAATGACATTGAGCTGGATGACCTCTGAAGTCCATTTCAACTTTAAATCTTATTATTAAAGTGAACTGAGATGTAAATCAGACGTTTCCCCCCTCCACTCCCAAGCATTTCTCGTTAGCCACCTCCTAAATTCAGCCTTTCTTTAATTTTTCAGGTGTTAATGCTCTGTCTCTATCTCTTTTTCTATCTCTGCATTCCTCTATTTCTGTCTGTTTCTTTGTCTCTGTCTCTCTCTTTGTGTCTCTCTGTCTGTCTCCCCAATACCTCTGTTTTCTTTCTCTTTCAATCCTCTGTTACTTTGTATAGACTCATCCATGAACAACATATCAGTTTCCTTGTCCAGGAGAATGTAAGCTCCTTGAGGAAAGAGACTTTTAAATTTCTGCTGTCTCTCTCAGACACTGAGAACAGGTTTGGGTATCTAATAGGTGCTTAGTGTTTGTTACATTAAATTTGAAGTAAGATTATTATTTTACCATAAGAAATAAATTCTACCAAAATAAATAAAGATTATTATTCCACCATAAGAAATAATGAACAATTCAAAGAAGCATAAGAAAATCTGTAAGAGCATATCTACAGGGAAATAATCACAATCATATTAAAATTAATTGAATTAAAAGTAGACAGCTCTAGAAATCGGCATTCTGGATTCATTCACCATGTGGTGATGGTCTGGGTTGCAGAAAAGTTTAAGAGTACCCCAGCTCATCTCTTTAGGAGATTACTGACATCTCACTTGGGGTACACACAGGGCCAAACTGGAGTTAGCCCCTATCAACTTGTGAGTCGATTGCTAAAATTTCAGTGTGAGCATTTATATCTCAGAAACTGGCAAATTCTCTGAATCAGGGCTTGCTGACGGGCAAATGCTCCAAATCAAGCTATCATTTTGTTGATTTCTAGACTTAAGAACACGTTGAAGAAAATGTTAATAATGAAGATTAAGCTTAAAAGTGTATCCTGTGTACATTTTCCCCCTGGAAAGCTGGTTGTTAAACATTTACCAGCACACCTTTGGGAGCATAATAACAAAACACAGCCACCAACTTTCCCTTCTGCCAGTCTCTCTTCCATTAGGTTGACATTCCAATTGAATGTTTCCACTTCCTCAGCTGAGAGAAAGATAGAAATCTAGAGGATCTGGAAAGATGAGGATAAGGAGCCATTCCAGGACCCCCTTCCATGGCATCTCATTACCAGTGTGCTAATGTCTCCATTCTTTAGTTTGTCATTCAAGGCTTCACTCAGATACGACCTTAGACCTACCTTTCTAACCCCATCTTCCAATTCACTCCATTACCACCCTACTTCCCGCCCCCACTCTAGTCAAATGTGTTGACTTACTGTCCTGCAAAACCAGAGGAGGAGGGTGGTAGAGTGGAAAATCATCTTTTGAATCAAAGGTCCTGGGTTCAAATCCCTACCTCTTTTGCTTACTACACCTACATGGTCCTGGGGAAATCACTTTCCCGCTCTGGGCATCAGCTTCTTTCTCTGCAAAATGAGGAGATGGAAATAAGTCATCTCTAAAACCCCTTGCAGTTTCCAGTGTAGGGTTCCGTGTCTTGTATGTCGCATTGGTCACTTTCTTCCCTCTTCTGAGCATGCCTTTTCCTCCTTCCCTTTGTCCAGACCTTTCATCTTTCAAATCCAGTATCCAGGAAGGCTCCCCTGAGCCCTCCGACTCACCATGGTCACTGCTTTTCTGGGATTCTCATAATATTCATTGTGTGAACCATCCCTTTGGGATTTCTGCCTGGGGATGTAGTGTAATGAAAAGAGTCAGAGGACCCAGGTTCAGATCTGACCTCCATTATTTCCTTATTACCTAGGACACCTTGGGCATACTTCCTAGCTTTTATATAACTCACTTTCCTTATTTGCGAGACAAGAGAGGTTGTTACTTGCCCAGGCTCCCATCAGTGTGTACCAAAGGCAACTCTTGAACTCAGGTCTTCACAATGCTGAGGCTGGTTCTTTTTCCCACTACCCTTGTACTGGTCCAAAAATAGTCCTCAGTGGTTCAGAGATAGCCACTGAACACACACAGTTGAGACTATTTTTGTCGTCAAATTAATTTACTTTATTTATCACCAAGAAAAATGGCAACTTCTTTCCTTAGCTCAAAAATCCTTTCAAGAATTTTGGCATGAAGGAACCAGGATGCTTGCTTCACGTGGTAATGTGTAAATATCCTAAGCTCTATCCTCATATCACAGAATTGTGAAAAGCACTTTCCTTTCAATGGTCTTAAAAAATCAGGTTGATTCCTCTTGTAAAAATTTGAAAAACTGCATGTAGCTCCTGACTGGTATTTCCTGATTGTCTGCAAGGCACATAGCATATCTCAAATGCACTGGCGCCCACATTTTCCAATGCTTCGAGACCTACATTTTGTCCTGAAATCGATTGAGCTCCATAAGAGCTCAGGCTCCCACATCATATCATTTTCATTAAAATTCTATCAAAAACATTGAAATTTCTCTTCACAAGGCACTGCCATCAGTAAATCTACATGGTAACAAATCTTCCCTAATACTCTCTGTAACATTGTACAGATAACAATCAAATGTGGATCCTTAACTGCATCTGCTACTTCATTCACTTGAAATTCAAAGTAGGAAGATTTTTGTTTTTCACTTGATTACTCTCAAAGGTCTCTGGACATATGTAATCAGGTTTCAGTTAGCAACGGATATACAACTAGGTCTCAATTAGTGTAAATATCAAATCTGCTGATGCATTAATGCTACCTTTAATTACTGGTAAGATTGAAATGATGCTTGCCAAATCACATCTAAAGCAACTCAGAATGGTTAGGAGGCACCTTGGTGTGGTAGAGAGAGTGCTTGACTTGGAGACAAAGTTGCATTACTAAAATTGGCACACTTCGAAATTATGATTGTGTAAGATGTAGAAATTGCCTCCAGCCCAGTGGAAATATGCAGTACAGATTTAAAAATTGAGGTGGCTTCAGGGGAGCCATTATTCACACTGATCTGGACCTAGCTGTAGATAATTATTTTCCCCAGATATGAGGTGTCTCAAAAATCTTAGTGTAGTTTTAAGCCAGTTTCAAGTATGCATAGATTCATATGACGCTACACTTAGAGCTGGAAGGATCTCAAATGTCACCTAATCTACCCCACCCCCCATTTTACAGATGGAGACCTATTATTTGTTTCAGTTGTGTCTGACTTGACCTCATTTGGAGTTTTCTTGGCAGAGATACTGAAGGGGTTTGCCATTTTCTTCTCACTTTACAATCGAGGAAACTGAGGCAAACAGGGTGAAGTATTTTGCCAAGGGCCACTCAGCTACTAAGTGACTGAGGCTGAATTTGAACTCAGGAGCATGAGTCTTCCTGATACCAAGCCCAGTGCTCTGTCCACTATAACACCTAGCTGTCCTGACCTGCCTGTGGTTGCCCAGCTAGCATGACTCAAAGGTGGGATCTGAACTAATTTCTTCTTGTTTCCACGTCCAACACTCTTTCCATCATACCATGCAGTCTCCTAATCATTTGAAGTTGCTTTGGATGTAATTTGGCAAGCATCATTTTGACCCTAACAGTAATTAAAGAGAGCACTAAGAATTCCCCTATTGTCTGAGGCTTTTTACACTTAGCCTTTCTGTAAGCAACCTTATAAGATTCAGGTAATCCTTTTGATGTCACAGATAGAGTTCTTGAAATGTTGTTTGTGATTATTAAAGCATCTAATTTGCACTGGAAAATTTGTCTTGCCAATCTCTTCTGTATGTGAACTTTCAAAATGGTCTTTCAATTAATTAGGATTCATGCTATTTACCATTAAAGGATTCATGCAAAACAAATGGAGAGGTCTTTTCCTCTCCGTCCTCTATTGATTTGTGAATCCCAGAGAAAATATAATGGATTATATTTCCTGATTGTGGGTTTTCTTGTGTATTTCTCTATTCCTTCTGTTTAAACAGCTTCTCTTATCTTTGCTCAGAATGTTTTAAGCTTTTCTAACCATAACAATGGTTATGCATTTATCCATCAAGAAGGGCCACTACTTTGCTTAATGAAATTAGAGATGACAAAAATGTATGCTAATTAAATTTAAATCTAATTGTTGAAAATATCAAACGATTATCTGTGACCATTCTTGAGTTATTTCAATTTTCTAAAATTTGCAGTGTGTGTGTGTGTGTGTGTGTGTGTGTGTGTGTGTGTGTGTGTGTGTGTGTGTGGAGAGACCAACCAGCTTCTTAGCATCCTTATTAAAATGAATGACATTTTGAAAGAAAACAGATATTACAATCATTTTAATGTACAGGCAGACTGTTTAACTTTGAGTTTATACATTTTGTGCTTAAACAGAGATTTTGTATTACACATTTTGTGACCAGAAGCACAGAAGATACAATGGCAGGTAACACCCACATTGAGTTCTGATGTGCACTGGCTCAAATTTGACCTTGTTTGTGCAAGCTGTATTAAATAACCAATGAGCCATAGTCATTGAAAATTGGAGTCAATTGTGGTGTGTTAGTTTTACTTTGGTTGACTTTGATTTGAACTTTGTTTTCCTTTTTAAAAGTGGGAAGACATACAGAAGTTATAAAATATCTAATCATCTTGGTCATTGCTTCAAGACCCTTCCTGTGTGGTGTAGAGGTAGAGTGTTGGGCTTAGAGTAAGGAAGGCCAGAGTTAAATCCAGTCTTAGACACCTTCTAGCTGTGTGATCTTGGGCAAGCCTCTTAACTGCTGTCTGCCTCATTTTCCCCAGTTGTAAAATGAGCAGGAAGTTAGGTGGTGCAGCAAACAGAGTGTTGGCCTACAGTCAGGAAGACCTGGGTTAAATTCATTCTTAGACAATTTCTAGCTGTGTGATCTTGGACAAATTGCTCAACTGCTGTCTGCCTCAGTTTCCCCATCTGTAAAATGAGGACAATGATAGCTCCAATTTCCCAGGGTTCTTGTGGGAAATAAGAGAGTATTTGTAAGAGATAAAAATAAGAGAATATTTGTAAAGTGCTTTGCAGACATTGAGGCATTGTATTAAAGTTAGCTATTATTATAATTATCATTGTTAGTGAGGTGGCCTACCTCTTAGTTTGGAAAACTACATTAGAGATGTAGACTACTTGTATATCAAGGCCATTAGCTCACAAACTACATAGGATGTGAATCCTAAGAGCCTGAATAACTTTTTGAGGTCATCTGGTTCAATTCCCTCATTTATAAAGCATGAAACTAAAGTTCTGAGAGATAAAGGACTTGTCCAAAGTATACAGCACGTCCTCTGTCTGCTCCCCGATCTATAGAAACCCCATTTCAGCTACTTCCTGGCCCCAAGAGTCCCCTCTGCACACCAGATGCCTTCTTTGTCAGGGACCTCTTATGTAAATGTCATCTCTGAGGCACACCTGCCTAAACAAGAACCCTGCCTCTAGCAGCCCCTGACCAGTGACTATCCAGCCTTTACTCAGAGGTACCCAGTGAGGTGATAACCTATTTCTTCTCTAGGCAGCCCATTACACTTGGGGATAGCTTTTGCTCTTAGGGAGTTTTCAGGGATCCTAGAACTATAGCTAGAAGAGATGCTGAGAAGGTGAGGGGTGGGATTTGAACCTTTTGACTCATGTCAGAGTCAGTAAGCCTTATATCATGCCAGAATCCGCTAGGTACAAAGTTCTGTAGAGGTCTAGAATCTTAGGAAAATAGATTTGGAGCTGGAAAGAGCCTTGGCGGCTACCTGGACCAAGTCCCTTAATCTACAAAAGAGGAAACTGAGTCCCAGAGTGCTTAAGTGACTTGCCCCTGGTAAAAAAAAGCTAAGTCAATGCCAGGGGAAGGATTTGAACCCAGGAACTCGGTTTCTAACTCATTCTTTCCACTACACTAATACAGGGAGCTTATCTGGAGGGGTGGGGGAAGGGGCTCATGCCTCTTCCCCAATCACTAAAGCCAGGTTGAAAAAAGAGGCTGTATTATGACTAAGGTTTACCACTTGCAGCCTCCAACACCACCCCGCAAAGCCCAGTGCCAAACAGTGCGGGGGAAATTATTTTCAGCATTTTCCCTACCTATTCTAATCTTTACCATTTTGCAGTGGGTGGTAATAGCTGGTGATTTTCCTTTCTCATCTACAAACGAGACCAGAATAAACAGCACGGGGTGAGTCACTTCAGTCTCTTAAAGCTTCAATTACTCAGAAACTCAAGAGCCGATGAAGCCCAGAATGTCACCTTCTCCCGAGCTGCCATAAACAGATGGGGAATGTTCCATATTCGAAACAGCCAAGTCTTCCCCAAGCCCAGAAATTCACCATGAGCTGGCTACCAATGGACCAGCAAGAAACGTGTTTTAAACAGGAGTCCAAGGATATTCTCCTGAAAGGAATGGGCGCAATAGGACTTTAGGGGGGAAAAAATCATCCCAGCACAAATAAAGAATGTCACTGCCCTCAGACTTCCCTAGAGGTGTTTATCAAGGTGAATAGCAGTTTTCCCTGCCATGGTTGGACAAAATTCTGTTTGATCTGAAAAATCTGTACCGACCCTGGCTGCATGTGCCAAATTATTCCCCATCTCGGGCAGCTCCACCTCTTTCTAATGGTGCCTCCATGCTCTCTTATAATAGAAGTGATGTTTCTAGCAACAGCTATCCCAAGCCAAGGCAAAAAGAAGTTTCCATGAAAACTAAAGCATAAAAAAAAAAAAAACCAACCCAACCAACAACAACCAAAAAGAAAAGAATACTGAGGGCACAGCTGAATTGTCTGCAGCTGCCCCCGTAGGGGAATTGTGCTGAGGAAAGGATGTGCATACACACAGATATATGTCTGTATATACATATATGTATATGTTCACATATGCATATGTGCACACATGCACATATCTATATGCACATATATACATATAACCTTGGTTGTATGAACAAAGAAATCTCTCCCCCATGTTTATGACATTTTGGAATCTCAAGAATTTTAACTCAGTTTCATATAGTTGGGTTCTTTATCATTCAGGCTATAAAATCATTTCTGAATCCCAACCAATACAAGCTGAACATAAGGGAGGACCATGAAGAAAAAGCCCTGGGATCAGGAAGAACATTACATACATTGTCAGATATAATCACTGTGTCTGTTTTGCTACTGAACCTTTTTCTTTGCTACAAGAGAGGGTTCAGTTTCAGAGAGGGATATAACAGAAATGAATAATGGAAAAACAAAAGGCACCATGTCCATACACACTTGTATATAGAGCATATTATATATGTATATACATGTGTATGTGTGAATCTATGTATATATATATATATATATATATATATATATATATATATATATATATATATGGAGAGAGGAGAGAGAGAGAGAGAGAGAGAGAGAGAGAGAGAGAGAGAGAGAGAGAGAGGGAGAGAGAGAGAAAACCTATGATTTCATTGGAACTCCCATGTGAGGAAACTCCTTCTATAACAATGCAGGTTGGCACTCTTTCTGGACAATAGCCAAAATTTAATTTTGACTTGCCATCTCTTGCATACTCTTCTTGCCCACTTCTCTCTTCTGATAGTGTCCACTACTGGTGCAGACCCTCACCACCTCACATCTGGACTACAACAATAGCCTGTTGGTTGATCTCTTTGTCCCAAGTCTCCCTCCACTCCATTCCATCCTTCACTCAGCTGTCAAACTGATCTCCCTAAAGCTCAGACCTGACCATGTCATGTCATGGAGTCAATTAACTTCAGTGACTATTGCCTCCAGGATCAAATATAAATCCACCCCCCCTGCCCCGCCCTGGTTGAAGTACAAAAACTGGCTCCCCCCGCCTTTCTTTTTTTTTTTTTTTTTAAAGCAATTGGGGTTAAGTAACTTGCTCAAGGTTACACGGCTAGTCATTATTTATGCGTGGGTGCTCATTTTCTGAGGCCGGATCTGATCTCGGGTCATCCCAACTCCGAGGCCGGCACTCTTATCCCCCCGCCTTTCTAATCTTTGTACACATTAACTCCTTCGCCCAATAGATCACACTGCAGTTTAATGACATGGGCCTCCTTGCTTCTCCTTGAACAGGATACTTTGTCTCCAGATGTCCTGACTCGGGCATTTCCTTGAGATGTCCCCTCCCCCACCTGTGCCCGGAATTCACTCCTTCATTTCCATCTGCTGGCTTCCTCAAGATCCAGCTTAAATACCACTGTGCAGAAAGGCTTTCCTGATTGATCTTAATTCTAAGGCCTTCCTACTGTTCATTATTTCCAATTTATCTTGTATATAGTTTTTCTGTACATGGTTGCTTTCATGTTTAGTTTCTTAAGGGCAGGGACTGTCTTTTGCCTCTCTTTGTATCCCTAGCACTTAGCACAGGGCCTGGCACATAGTATGAATTATATAAATGCTAGTTATTATTATGATGACTATTATTATATGTTTAATAAATGTTTACTGAGAAGAGAGGTTCTTAACTTGAACCCTTTGGAGGTCTGGTGAAGTCTGTAGACACCTTCTCAGAATAATGGTTTTATATGAATGAGATAAAATAAGTAGAATTACAAAGAGAATCAGTCATATTGAAATAGCAATTGCATTTTTTTCCTTCAGAAAACCTTGGATCCAGGTTAAGAACCCTGCAGAGAGCTGCCCAGAGCTGAGAGAGGTTAAGTGGCTTGCCTGGGGTTACATGGCTAATATCTATCAGAGGAAAGACTTGAACCCATATATATATATATATATACACACACAATATACACATACACACGTATGCATATGTATATTTGTATGTGCATGTATATATGTATGTAGTATATATTATGCATGCATGTATTTTAAAAGCACTGTACTGGACGTCTGGAGATCTGTGCTCTATGCCCCACTCGTTCGCTAGCTTGTTGATTTATCCTCTTTTTGTGATATTGACCAAATCACTTTCCTTCTCTGGGTCTTAGTTCCTAGCTCTGTAAAATGTGAATTGGACCAGATGAACTGGATGGTTGGATTAAATGGCTTTTCTAAGATTCCTTCTAGATATCATGCTTGTCAATCCATAAGTCTGGGCAACAGGAACCAGGCAGGATAGGAGGAAGACTCGCCAGACTAACAGATGACATCGAATGCTGGTGTTTTATCGGCTTTGGATTTGTGGGAGGAGTGCTGATTATGGGCCAAGTTTGTAGGCAGTCTGCTATTGGGCAAACCGTTTCCTATCTCTGAGCCTTAATAGCCTCAGCTGCAACATGAGAACAATAAAAACTGTAGTGTCTACTTATATACTGAAAAGCATCATGGCAGAGTTAACAGAGTCAGCCTTGAAGGCAAGAAGGTCTGAATTCCAGTCCAGTCAATGACACACAGTCAGCTGAAGGACCATGGATAAGTCATTTAACCCCTCAATGTTCCAGACAATTCCCTAAATTTCAAGTGAATTGCACATATGTTTTGGTAGAGTGTGTTTCTAATCTAAGAATCTCCTCCACTGAAATCACAGGTCTGGACCCCCCTATAGCAGCAAGCACCCCAATATCCCCAGGGAGGCTTCCAACACAGGTTCTTAGATCTGCTTTTCAAAAGGAAAGCAACTCAAAATGGGTTAACAAGCTTACTTTAATCAAACAAACATATATTACGTAGTTCAGGGGGAAAAGGTCAGCACCCCAAACTTCAGAGTATACAGACTGGAGATCAAATTAGATCCTGTATGGAAAGTGCTGTGAACCATAATGTGCTGTATCAACGCCAGCTATCACCATCATTGTTCTTTATTTATATCTCTCAGGCCTCCAGAGTAGCTTGTATTTGTCAATAAAAGTTTGATGACTCCCTGGATCCCAACAAAACACTAGCAAATACTTTGAGTTTCAGTAAAAAGTGGAAATAGTATCCCCCCCTCTGAAATATATATTTTTAAGTGTGTCTAAATTTAATTCAATTCAGAAGACGTTCAGTATGTGTCTCTTTTGTGCAGAACACACTGATAGGCACTAAGGGAGATGCCAAATTGGATAGGACATGGTCCTTGCCCTCATGGAGCTTACATTCTAATAGGTGGGATAAGACTCAGTCTCTAACTATAACCACAGTATTTTAGAGTTAGGAACTCCAGAGGGCATCTAGTACATGCCCCAGTACATTTAGAGTCAGAGGGCCTGAGTTCCAATCCCACTCTGATATCTGTTACCTGCATGACCTTGGGCAAATAATTTACTGTCTCTGGGCCTCTACAGAACCCTCAAAATGTGGTCATCCAGCATTTAACTGAATCCTTAAGTGAGAGTTAACTCATTGCCATCCAGGATCTCATCTGAGTAGGTCTATTCCTTGTAGGATACTTACTTTTAACCCTTGATCTGCCTCTCTGAAACTCCAACCTACTGTTTCTCATTCTTTCCTTTAGGGGCAAGCAGCATGTGCTATTCCCTCTTCCACAAGATGGTCCTTCAACCATCTGAAAATAGTGATCATTCTAGCCCCAAGTCTTCTCTTCTTTGGGATCAACATTCCCAGTTGTTTCAGCTGATTCTCATATGTCTGGGACTGCCCCCCCCCCACATTATCTAAGCTGCCATGCATGAAGGAATAAAATATTTATTAAGCACTTACTATGACTCAAGTTGAACTGAATACAATACTTCAGATTCACTCTAATTCCATCTGTATTTTTAAAGGGCCTACTACATGCAGGGCTCTGGCAATAGAAAGGTAGGGGGCTTCCTGGTTCAGAAGACATTGGATTTGGGCTTTAAAGGACTGGTCAGAATTCAAAAGGGGGAGGGAGGGAAGGAGTGGCGAGAGAGAGAGAGACAGAGAGAGAGAGAGAGACAGAGACAGAGAGAGACAGAGAGACAGAGACAGAGAGAGAGGGAGAGAGAGAGAGACAGAGAGAGACAGAGAGAGAGAGAGACAGGGAGACAGAGACAGAGAGACAGAGACAGAGAGAGACAGAGAGACACACAGAGAGAGACAGAGAGACAGAGAGAGAGAGAGAAAGAGAGAGAGACAGAGAGACATAGAGAGAGGTGGGGAGAGGGAGAGAGACAGAGGTAAGGGAAGGGTGAGGGAGTGAGAAAGAGAGAGAAGACAAGGACATTCTAGGTACAGTGAACAACATTAACAAGGAAAGGGTGGCAGAAAAGTTTAGAGATGATTTAGGAGGCAGAGATTAGTCGAGTTTGGCTGAAGGGTAAAGCATGTGGAGGCAGTAGAATGAGATAAGGCAGAGTGGTGAACAGTTTATAGAAAGCCTTGAATGCCAGACAAAAGGGTTTGACCTTTTCGTGGTGGGCAGTAGTGAAGATTTTTGAACTGAAGAATGACATCATCAGAGCTATACATAAGGAGTGTTAATTTGATACTGGTGTGAAAGATAGGTAGGAGGTGGAAGAGAAGCTATATATAAATAGTATAATGATAAGTCATCATATATAGTTTAAAGACCAGTAGATTTAAGAGTCAGACATTTACCACCCATGTGACCTTCATTTCTCAAGGTCTCAGTTCCCTTATCTGTAAAATACAATGGCTGGGCTAAATGGCTTCTGAGGTCCCTTTCATCTTTAACCCATGGTCCTATGAATAGTTACTTTATCTCTCTCAGCCTCAGTTTTCCCATAAATAAAACAAAGTGGTTAAACTAGATGGCCTTTAATGCCTCTGCATCTACGGCCATATGACCTAGGCTTTGCTAAAGGATGATGGAGAAGCACTTAGTGAGCATCAGTGGACTGTATCATATTACCACCTTGGAAGAGGGCAAGAGAAATATATGGTGGGCACTGGTGAACTGAATCTTGGTGCAGGAGAGGGAGTGCAAAGGGCTTTATCAGGAAAAAGTGTGACTGGAAAAGGAGGTGGGACAGTCATTCAGTGAGAGGGAGGGATAATAGCTAGACAGTCCATAACTGTTAGCAACATAAAGGTCAAAAGAGCTAGAGAAGGATCCCCAGCTCCCTGAGGGGATTCCCTGGGGAGCATTTACAGGGATACAAAAATAATACAAGGCGATCTGGGGCTGAAGAGAACAAGGTTATGGAGGTAGCATCAATAAGAAGTGATACAGAATCATATGAGAGATGAGGCAAAGAAAGGGGTCAAATATTGGGGCACTACACACATTTGGTTCTCTGCCTACTTTATAAAACCATGTCCCAGGCAGAAGGAACAGGTTTAGAGAAAAGATAATAGACTCCATTAAGACATACTGAACTTCAATTGTCCCTGGGACATCCAGGAGCAGCAGTGTTAAAGGCATTTAGAAATTGTGCAGTATCATGGGTGGGGTACTGGACTTGGGGTCACAGAGGTCTGGGTTGGAATCTTATCTTAGGTCCTTTCTAGCTGTGTTGACATTGGGTAATTCACATAGCCTCTCTGAGCCTGTTTCCTCATCTATAAAGGAAAGGGTGAAACTGGACAAGCCCTAAGGATCCATTTTATTTTGAAGCCTATGAAGTTGTACTCTATGATCCTATACAATCCAGACCTAGAGCTTAGAATATTTGAAAATTGGCTTCACCAGCATAATAGCGGGAATTTTGGGAGGAAAGATTTCCAAGGGAGAGACAAAAGAAGGCCAAGGAAAAAACCCTGGGGATTACTAACCTAAAGGATCAGGAAGAGGTGGGGTGGAGCCAGTAAATAAAACTGAGAAGGTGTGGCTAGAGACATTGGAGGGGAGCCAGGAAAGTGTAATACCTTTGTAGCCAAAGGAGGGAGTTGTAAGTAGAAACTGAGAGTGATCTACTGTGTAAAGCCTTGGAGGGTGGAGGAGGACTGAAAAAAGAAATTATATTAGATTTGACCATTGGGATGACATTGGTGACCTTAGAGAGAATAATTTCAGTAGAAGATACAGAAATCAGGTGGCAAGGGGGTAGAAGAGAAATCAAGTGGTGAGAAACGACTAAACAATTGCTCAGTCTTTGTGACTCCATTTGAGGTTTTCTTGGCAGAGATGCTGGAGTGGTTTGCCATTTCTTTCTCCAGCTCATTTTACAGATGAGGAACCTTAGGCAAAGTGACTTGTTCAGGGTCACACAGCTTGTAAGTGTCTGAGGTCAGATTTGAACTCAGGCTTTCCCGACTCCAGGCTTGGTACTCTATTCGTCATGCTACCTAGCCACCTCAAGCAGTCTAAACTGTGTCATACAATGTTTGCTGGATTTTTCCTCTGCTGATTTGAATATCTTGATCAATTGTTGAACCTAATCTTCATAGACCTTGAAAGTGTTAGAAGCTTTGTCTGTGAGTCTGGCCTTCTGGGTCAGTGGTCTCATTTGGGGCTATCAAAGAGATACATCAAACCATGACTTTCCAAAGGGGCAAACAAATATTTCATTCACTCGAGTTTACTTTCCCAAATTTCCTGAAGGTGGGTCTGCTGTTTGTTTTTGTTTTGTTTGGATGAAATTAAGCATCACTGACTTCTAACCTCTAGAGTTTTCTGGAAAGCCCTAACTTCCAAGAGGATTGTGTTATTATTACGAGCTCTCAGCTGCTCATAAATCCGATTGATTTTTTCCACAGAAATAAGGTTGTGGACAATAGCTAGGATCCCAGTGAGGTCATACAAACCTAATGAATCCATGAGGCAGTTTGCCCTTTGTGCTAGGCTATCCATTCTCACCACTCTAGGGGAGTCTGTGATTTCTCCATCTCCTATGATATTTTAGCATTCATTTAAAAGGCTATTCATAAAATATAATTAATTATGGTTTAATGGGCTAGCCTGGGAACCTAACTACCATTCACGCCATTGTTTCCATGACAGAAATCTATCTTGGACCATTTGTCAAGAAGGAATATTTCTAGGCGTGACCAAAGAGCTAGCCACTTGCCTTCCATCAAGAAGGAAAATTGGTGACTTGGGGAATACTTCTTCAGGGCAAGATGCAGGCTTCCCATCCAGGTGTCCAGACCCTTGTAAGTTGGATTTCACAACATAAGGAGTTACTACCTGTACTTAGGCCATGTTTCTGGGGGAGGGTATTACTACTGCTATTGCTAGTACAACCACTATTCTTACTATCACCTTGACTATTACTATTGCTACTCTTTACTATTATTATCAACTATCCAGATTACTGGGCCTCTAGCTGGCAAAGTGGATGGAGCACTGACTGGGATTGGAATCAGAAGGCTCATCTTCCTGAATTCAAATCTGGCCTCAGATACTTACTAGCTGTGTGACCCTGGGCAAGTCACTTCACTCTGTTTGCCTCAGTTTCTTCATCTGTAAAATTAGCTAGAGAAGGAAATAGCAAACCCCTCCAGTGTCTCTACCAATGCAGTCATGAAGAATCAGGCACAACTTAACAACAGTAGCAAAAACAACAACAATCAGTATTACTGCTCTGACTATCACTACTGCTATTGTCAGCTGCTACTACAACAAAAGCAGGATAATGTAATACAAATAGCATTCAGTTTAGAGCCAAGCGCTGAGTTCCTGCCTTTGCCTTTCACTGCTCAGGGAGACTTTAGCAAAGCACTTGATTTCTCTGAGGCGAAGTTTCTTGATCTACAGATAAGACCATAATGTTTGACCTGTTTGCCTCATATGGATAATTTAAAAATTCCAATGAAATAATGCATGTGGAAACATTTGGTGACTATAAATGCTTTCTGAGCAAAAGCATTTTAAGTATGCTTTATATTTGTATAGCCATTGGTGGTTTCTGAAGCATTCTGATCTTTCTCATCTTATCTGGATACCCACAACATGATCAAGTATGTAAGGTGAAGGTAGTTTCCCCCATTTTGTAGATTATTTTTCCAAGGTGATTATCTATCCATCCATCCATCCATCCATCCATCCATCCATCCATCCATCCATCCTTCCATCCATCCATCCATCCCTCCATCCATCCCTCCATCCATCCATCCATCCATCCATCCATCCATCCTTCCATCCATCCATCCATCCATCCATCCATCCATCCATCCATCCATCCTTCCATCCGTCCATCCATCCCTCCATCCATCCATCCATCCATCCATCCATCCATCCATCCATCCTTCCATCCATCCATCCATCCATCCATCCATCCATCCATCCATCCATCCATCCATCCTTCCATCCATCCATCCATCCATCCATCCATCCATCCATCCATCCATCCATCCTTCCATCCATCCATCCATCCTTCCATCCATCCATCCATCCATCCATCTTCTCTACTTACCCATTTTTCTCTCTATATAATTTACCTTTATCTATTTTTATCACCTATTTACCCATCTATCCATGTATCTACCACCTAGCTCTCTAAATATCACATCTTTATCATCTACCTCTATCTATTGATATCTATGTTTAATCTATAACTATCCGTATATACAAATCTATATGCCTAAGTAATACTTGTTCTCTGTCTCTGTCTCTCTCTGTCTCTCTCTGTCTCTCTGTCTCTGTCTCTGTCTCTCTACTAGAACCCAGGACCTTTGCGGTTCTCTAGATGAATCTGGACCAGGCTGTTTTCCATCAAATCATATTTCTTTAAAAGAAGTGATATCCCTAGGGCAGGAGTATTCTAAGAAGTACAAGAAAGATGAAGAAGAGCTAGATCATGGGAATGCTCTACATAATATCTCTGAATTTTATGAGTATATTTGTATTTACACCAGGGAGTGAAATGCAGAAAAGACTTTTTTCTTTTCCTTGGGCATGTGCCTAAAGTCCTACTTTGGACTTACTGAAACCAATAAATGGATCTAGAAAGGACAGACAGAAACACAACTCAAGACTTTACTGGTTGGTCTCTCGTTCTGAACATTACCCAATATTCCATCTTTCATCTTGATACACTGAGTTAAAATAAAAATAGTTACAGAATATGACAACAATGTTTATCAAGTTCTTTGGATGGGTCAGGGAATAGAAGAATTGCCCATGTGTGCCATGTGTTTTAAGGCCTTGGCATTTTTGATAAAAACAACTAAGTGGAATCTGACCTAACTTGTTTCCTGGGAACTACCTCAGATAGAACCGAATTAAATATTTTTTTCCCTGTGTGTTTGAGGAATTCTATTCCCCTCCACTTTATTTCACAAACACTTATTAAATGCCTACTGGATACAAAATATGCAATTCCGTGCTAGGTCCCGGGGATGCAAAGATAAAAAAAGACTTGCTTCCCTTAAGGAGTTTATATTTTACTCGTGGGAAACCCCACATACCCAGAGAGTAAAGTAAAAGATTATTTGAAGAGGGAAGACAGCACTTTTACAATTCAGGAGTCTGGGAAGGCTTCGCATAGGAAGTGAATTGGAACTTTAAGGAATTAATGATTCTGTAATACAGAAGTAAGAAAAGAGTTCATTCCAGGCATGGGCACAGGCAAACAGATAGGAGATAAAATGACAAAATGAAAGAGTAGCTAATAGGTCAATTTGGCTAAGACATAGAATACATGAAAGAGAGTAACATGAAACAAATCTGGTGAGGGAGACTGGAATGAGATTTGGGGCGGGGGCTAGGGGGAAGGAAGGAACTCTAAATGACAGGCTGTGCAGTTTGTATTTTATTCTAGGATTAATAGGGAGCCACTGAAGATTCTGAGCAGGAAGTGTCTGTGCTTTGTGAAGAGTTTTTTTGTAGTTCTGTTAGATATAGATTAGAAAGGAGAAATTCCCGAAAGGGGGAAGCCCCTACTATGTGGCAGGCACTGTGTTGAGTACTTTAAAATATTATTTCAGTTGAAGGAAGGGTAATCACACTACTCTGATTTTATACTTGGTATTTATTCCTCCCAATTTCAATTCTTTTGATTTAGCTTTTATTTACAGGGAATTGTGTATCACAGATTCAGAACTGGAAGGAACCTAGCCTTCTAATCTCCCTCTCCCATATTTATAGATGAGAAAGTTGATGTACAGATGCACAAGTTTGCATAGTTAGTAAGTGGAAAAGCCATGATTTGAATGCAAATTTCTTGGGACAGAAAGCCAGCGCTCTTTCCATTGTACCATTGCCACCTACTTACGGAAGAGGCACTTATAAACCTCTACCAATTGAAAATAAATCAGAAACAAAGACACTACCTCTGAAATAATTTTAAAGTCAAATAGACAATAGTATCCACTTTCCCCAAATGTGATTTAAGAAACAACCTCCCAGGACTACAGAATCCCAGAACCTCAACATTGGAAGGGACCCTGGACAGCACCCTGTCCAGCCTATACCTGAACAAGTTGCTGACTGGTGGTTGTCCATTTTTTGCTGGGCTTACTGAAACCAATTTGCTCAAAGATTCACAGTGAGAGAGAGAGTTCCCTACATCCTCAGGCAGCCATTTCACTTTCAGACAGCACTAAGGGCTAGAAAACTTTTCCTGAGGCCCAGCCTGAATTTGCTTTTTTTGCAACTTCTAAAAACCAATGCTTTCTAAGGCAAAGTACACCCTAGTTTCTCTTAGGAGAAAGCCCTTAGGAGCTTCCCGATGGATGGGGGACAAGGAAAGGAGATGTAGTTGAGAATAACATGTAGCTATAGTCCATGCACTGATAAAGAGTACCCAAATGTTGGGTCAGATGTTGTGCATTTAAATCCAGGAAAACCCTTACCAGAAAATCACCATGGCTGTGAAGACTGGCATTCTCCCCTCTGTTACATATTAATTATAATGCATCCCCTTTCCTTGCCTTGAATTATTTATGAGGCCAATGTATAAAATATGAAGATGACGGGTAATCTCCAGCTGTGGCCCCCGAATGGGCCAGGAAGCACTGCAGCTGCTTCTAAGAAAAACTCACAAGTTATGGAAGTGTGGAGGAACAGAGAGAAGGGAGGCAGATGTGAAAGGAGTCCTTCAGTCAGAGTGTGGGGCCAGGGCATGGAAGAGCCACATGGAGCAACATACTGCCTGTGGACGATGCCAGGATCTGAGACTAAAGGCCTAGTTCCACAAGTAAGCAGTGGCTATGAGGTCAAGGATGATATGTCTCCTGAAAGGTGGCATTTCAGAAGGTCTTTCTTCTCCTAGAAATCTTGGAGAGGAGGGCATATTACCACCTACCCTAGATAGCTGAAACATTGATCTGCTTGAAGGCAGGGGGATGGATCCAATGATCTCTCTCAAGGGTTCATTCCAAACTAGAATCCTCAGAGTGAGCTTGTGAGATAAGTACCCCTGATCCCTAGAATGGCTAACTCCCATATTGTCTTTCACAATCATAAGTTTGAAGATGGGTGGATCTTAGAGGTCATGTAATCCAAACCCCTCATTTTGAAACATGAAATAATTGTCTCAGGGAGATTAAGTGATTTCCCCAAGGTTAGAGAAGTAGTAAGTACTTCATACTTCCTCTCAGAAAGAGTTTTGCAGGACAGGAGCCACAGGCATTTGAAGTGGTTGGAAAGGGATGGCTCAGTCTTTTTTTCCTCCAAGTGATGTTGTTAGAAAAAAGCAAAATGAACAGTACATTGGATTGGGACTAGGTAGCTCCTTTTTTTTTTTAAACTGTACTACTTTAATATCTCTTACATTATGATTACAATGTATTTTACATATGTTCTCTCATGCAATTGTCACAATCCTGTGAGCAGCAGGTAGGTGATGTATTACTTTCCTTCTTTTACAGATGGGGAAATTGAGGCTCAGAGATCTTGCAGAGTTGCAGAGTCAGCCATATCAATAACAAAACCAACAGAGATCACATGATTATCCCAATAGATGCAGAAAAAGTCTTTGACAAAATACAACACCTATTCCTATTAAAAACATAAGGGACCATAGGAATAAATAGTACTTTACTTAAAATGATAAGTAGTATCTATCTAAAACCATCAGCAAGCATCATTTGTAATGGGGATAAGCTAGAAGTCTTCCTCATAAGAACAAAGGTGAGGCAAAGATTCTCATTATCACCACTATTATTCAATATTATACTAGAAATGCTAGCTATAGAAATAAGAGAAGAAAAAGAAATGGAGGGAATTAGAATAGGCAAAGAGAAAACAAAACTATCACTCTTTGCAGATGATATGATGGTATACCTAGAGAACAGTAGAGATTCAACAAAAATCAAATTTAAATAACTAACAACTTTAGCAAAATTTCAGGACAGAAAATAAACCCACATAAATCATTGGCATTTCTGTATAATACCCACACACTACTGCAGCAAGAGGTAGAAAGAGAAATTCCTTAAAAATTATTGACAATATAAAATACTTGGGAGTCTACCTGCCAAGATAAACCCTGGAAATATATGAACACATTTACAAAACACTTTTCATACAAATAGAATCAGATCTAAACAATTGGAAAAATACTATTTGCTCATGGGTAGGCCAAATCAATATAATAAAAATAACAATTCTATTTAAATTAATCTACTGATTGAGTACCATACCAATCAAACTACCAAAAAATATTTAATAGAGCTAGAAAAAGGTCATAACAAAATTCATTTGGAAGAACAAAAGGCCAACAATACAAAAGGAACAAAAAAAATGTGAAGGAAGGTGCCATGTCTTACCAGATTTCAAACTGTACTACAAAACAGTGATCATCAAAACAATATCGTATTAGCTAAGTAATAGAGTGGTGGATCAGTGGAATTGATTAGGTACACAATACATGGTAGTAAATCACCACAGCAATTTAGTGTTTAATAAGCCCAAAGCTTTTGGGACAAGAACTCACTATTTGACAAAAACTGCTGGGAAGACTGGAAAACACTATAATAGAAACTAGGTATAGGCCAATATCTCATACCATATACCAAGATAAGGTCAAAATAGGTACATGGTTAATACATAAAGGGTGATACCATAAACAAACTAGGAGAGCATGGGATAGTTTACCTGTCAGATCTATGAATAAAGAAAGAATTTAGGACCCAGCAAGAGATTGAGAGCATTGCAAAATGTAAATGGATAATTTTGATTACATTAAATTAAAAGGATTTTGCACAAACAAAACCAATGCAACAAAAATTAGAAGGAAAGTAGAAAACAGGGAATTATTTATAGTATCTCTGAAAAAGGTTTCATTTCTCAAATATATAGAATATGGAGTCAAATTTACAAGTCATTCTCCAATTGATAAATAGTCAAAGGATATGAACAGACAGTTTTCAGATGAAGAAATAAAAACTATCTATAGTCATGTAAAAAATGCTCTAAATCACTACTGATTAGAGAAATACAAATTAAAATAATTCTAAGGTACCATCTAATACCTAATATCAGATTGTTTAATATAACAGGAAAGGAACATTATAAATGTTGGAGGGAATGTGGGAAAATTGCAACTTTAATGCATTGTAAGTGGAGTTGTGAACTGATCCAACCATTCTGGATAGCAATTTTGAACTATGCCCAGAGTTATGAAACTGTGCATACCTTTTGATCCAGTAATACCACTGCTAGGTCTGTATCCCAAAGAGACAAAAACAAGATGAAAAAACCCCATATGTACAAAAATATTTATAATAGCTCTTTTCTAGTGGCAAAGAATTGGAAATTGAGGGGATGCCCATCAACTGGGGAATGATTGAACAAGTTGTGGTATATGATTCTAATGGAGTATTATTGTGCTAAAAGTATGGTTTCAGAAAAACCTAAAAAGACTCACATGAACAGATGCAGAATGAATTGAGAAGAATGAGGAAAACGCTGTACATGATAACAGCAATATTGTATAATGAACAACAGTGAATGACTTAGCGATTCTAAGCAACACAATGATCCAAGACAATCCCAAAGGACACATGATGAAAATGTTATACACCTCTGGAGAAAGAGCTGATGGGATCTGAGTGCACCGTCATCTCATCATTTTATAAACCAAAATGGTAGGAGAAGGCAAATGACTTCCCAAAAGACATATAGGTAATAAGAGGGAGAAGCAGGATATCTAAGCAGATCTACTCCATCCTCATCTACCGCTCATGTCACAGCAACACACTGCTCCCTCCCTTAAGAACTGGAGTTGGGCTTGCATTTACATGACTTCAGCATTAAAAATCAAATGTCTGGAAAACACAAGAATTCATTACATTGCTTCTGATTGTGCTACCATTTCATTCACTTAACCACTTGTTAAGCACCCAATATGTGCAGAAAAGTATGCCAGGTGCCAAAAGAGATGACATTTACTAAGGCAGATCAAACACTTTTTCATTTGAACGTATATGGTTCCTAGCACACTTAGTGGGTCTTTATGACTTTAGGGACTAGAATGCAGAAGGGAGAACAAAGGGGAAAAAAGATTGAGGAAAGTGGAAAGAATATAATGTTGGAAGAGGGAAAAGGAAAAAGAAAAGCAGAGAAGAATCAGAGAAGGGGAAAAGAGAATAATAATGAAAGAAGAGAGAGAAAGAGAGAGGGATGTGGGGTTAGTGCTCATGCAGGAGAGAAAGAAAAGAAAATTAAAAAAAAAGAAAAAGAGAGAGAAGAGACATAAAGAATAGAAAGAAAAAGAAAGGGTAGAAAGAAGAGAGGAAAAGTAGAAATAAAGAGGAGAAAAATGGAGAGGAAGAAGGCTACATTAGTTTGCTCTAGGCCTCTGGACATACCTCCCTGTCTCAGAATGCTTATCTACAAAATGGGGAAATAAATGTTAAGCCACTTACTTTACAGAGCTTCTCTGACCCCAATAACTGGAATGATTCTAAAGCACTTTGCTTAATTGTTACAAAAATGTTAAGTAATAACATGATTCCTCCTAGGGCAACTGGAATCCTGCCTTCCCAGGCATAGGCCCATCCCTTTTGGGTGGTGTGATGGCCCAGCTCATCCACTGGTCCCAAGACACATGACCCAGACAGCAGTTACAATAATTGAGAATGATCCCAATTGTGTCTGGGCTTTCTGAGAGCTCCCCAGATGAGAATGCAAGGTGTTGATGATCCCACAGAGCCAACCAGTGGAGATTCTGCCTGTTGCCAGACCCAATATCCAACTATTTTCACACATGCATTCTGGATCTCATTGACTACAGCTCTTATCCCAACCAGCTGTTCTCAGTCCTGGAAGATTAATAATCCAAGGAAAGTGGGCCAGGACTTCTAAGTAAACCTGCTCATTGTCATTGGAGGGTGCCTAGATAGAAGAGCCAATGAATTCCCTTCAGCACCCTCTGGTTCACCATCTTATATTGGGAATTATTTTTGTTGTGGCCATTGCAATCCTTATGGTTGATATCCTGCTTTCTCATGACAAATGTGTGACTTTAGCTCTTTGGGATGGTATGAAATGAAGAGGGCATTGGCACACACAAATGTGGGTGTCCATGTCCAAACCTATGATCTTATGATTACACTCTATGCTCATGTGTTAAGATACCTCTACCCTTCAGAAATGGGGTAGTGACTTAGTCAAAGTCAGAGAAGGTTTTGGTCTGGACTTACACCAGTCATCTAGCCCAATTCTCTCATTTTACAGATGAGGAAACTGAAACTGGGAAGGTGAATGGACTTGGTCAAGGTCACCTAGGGAGTGTGTGGCAGAACTAACATGAATTTCTCTGAACTGTTAGTTCATTCTCTATAAAATGAAGAAATTAGACTGGATTGTCTCTATGGTCCCTTAGTGTTTCTAAAATTTGATGAGACAGCTGGGGGGGCACATTTAGGGGATGTTTTGCCAGGAATGAGAGAGAAAGTTGAAGCTCAGGACTAGCCTGCCTAATGTAGGACATCTGTTCCCCTCACTTTCCTCCCTGCCCAGATGTGACACAGGCTGTTGCCATAAAAGTTTGATACACTTGGACTCCCTCTGCAATCAGATTACTCAATTTCCCAAGTGGGATGCTGGACTGTGCTCTTCTCCTGACTGATAAATGACCAGAAACCTCCACAGAGCCCTTTGCTGGCAGCCCGATGCTCCCAAAATGATGGTGGTGGTAGCAGCGGCTATGCCTGCCAGCCCCTGTATGGAAGCTGTGGGTGGAATTAACTAAATATGCATCAGATCTCCCATTTTGCAGGGGACGGGAGCTACTCCAGAAGAGCTATCCATCCTTGGCCTAAGCCGACATCCACTGACAGTTTATATATTTTCCTGGCTAAAGAGGAGGTGACATTTAGCTGGTGTCCTCTCACTTCAGCTCCCCCAAACTCCCTGATCAAATAGGCAAGAGAGGAAAGGGAACAATATCCTGCTGCTCCTTTCATCTCATCAATGTTTTCTGTCTCTGACAATTGACTTCCCAATGGACACCTGCATTACAGGCATGCCCCACTTTAAGAAGACAGCTGGTTATGAAAAACTGAGCAGAAACAGCTACATTTTGGATAGAGATTGACCACGTCATGAAAAGATTCTTTGCTTTGTGGATGGATTCACCTCAGGGTTTTTTTCCCATTTGAAAGATATCATTTGGAAAAATCTGACTTAATGATGCAACATTCCCAGGAACATGTTTTTTGTAGGTTTGGCAGAAATAAAGTTACACGTTAGTGATGGCGTCCACACTGTTGGCATTTCATTATCAGGCTACTGTGCTCTTCTGTTCCAAATAATTGTAGTTCACAGATCAGAGATTTAGACCCAGAGGAAGATTAATTTCTCTTCCAATTCAACTCTCTCATCTAGATGGTGCAGTGGAAGGAGCAAAGAGCCTGGAGTCAGGAAACTTATCTTCCTGAGTTCAAATCTGACCGTAGACACTTACTAACTGTGTGATCCTAGACAAGTCACTTAACTATGTTTGCCTCAGTTTCCTCATCTGTCAAATGAGTTGGAGAAGGAAATGGCAAACCACTCCAGTATCTCTGCCAGGAAAACCCAAAATGGGCTCACAAATAGTCAGACATGACTGAAATAACTGAATGACAAGCCAACCCTCTCTTTTTATGGATTAGTAAAATGAGATTCATAAATGAAATAGTGGCTTACCCAAAGCCACCACTTTCATTTTTGTTTTAATTGGGTCAGGTCCTAAGTAGTACAGTGAAAAGGGGGCAGGATTTGGAGTCAGAGGACCTGAGTTCAAATCCTCATTCTGCCATTTATTACTGGTGTTCCACCTTGGGTGGCTCACTCCATTTCTAAGGGCCTGTTCCTTCATCTGAAAAATGAGAGAGTCAGACTAGATGGCCTCTGAGGTCCCTTTTAGTTCTTGATTGCTGATCTTTCCATTGTGACAATCCCCTCTACTGTTGTAACTCTCAGATAAGTTTTATTCTTCAAGAGTTGCCTGGGTCCACTGAGAGATAATGTGGACATGTCCATGTATTTGAGTTTAGATTTGAATCTGGGTCTTTCTGATTCCAAAGCTGGTGATTTATTCACCCCTCCACATTGCTTCTCCTTACATTTCCATTGCACCATAAAGGTTACAAAGCACATTCCTCACAAAAGCTTTGTGAATCAGGGCAAGTATCATTTTCTCCATTTTCCAAGTGAGGAAACTGAGGCACCTACCCTGCTTTGTTCCTTTTACCTATCATCACTGTCAACTTCTAAATTCAAACACTTACAGTTCTCCTTGCCCTCAAACCCTGTCTTTTTTCTCCTAGGTGAAATCACTACCATATGGCTACCTTTACAAAGATGACTGGCTGAAATGTGGATTTAATAAGGGAAGAGACTCCTCCTGCCAACTCGGAGTCGTTCTGACTCTGAAACTCACTTCTCAAAAGCAGAAAATGCCAAGCTTTTCCAAAGATGGATTTTTTACTTACTAACATTTTCCATGTCAAAGATTCGTGGCCTTCATTATTGACCTGCTTCATTAGGTATCCCCAAGAAATTTCCAAATCTTCACATTTTCAGAAAGAGCATGGGAAGAGCAACCAAAATGTAGTACCTCAAGAACCATCTTTGTAGAATAGAAAGAACCCTGAACTGATGCTTGGAAGACCTGGGCTCATGTCTTCATTGGGTTCAAATACTCTACTCTGGTATGAACTGATGCAAGGTGAAATGAGCAGAACCAGGAAAACATTGTACACAGTATCAACAACACTGTGTGATGATCAGCTATGAATGACTCAGCTATTCTCAGCTACACAGGGGTCCAAATACAAAGAACTCATGAAAGAAAATGTTATCCATATCCAGATAAAGAACTGATGAATTCTGAATGAAAATCGAAGTATATTTTTTCACTTACTTTATTTTTTAATGGTGCTTTTCCTTTTGATCTGTTTCTTCTTTCACAACTGTGACTAATATGGAAATACGTTTTACATGACAGCACATGTACAACTTATATCAAATTGCCTACCATTTTCAGAAGAGAAAAGGGGAGGGAGAAAAAATTGGAATGCAAAATCTTGTAAAAACGAATGCTAAAAATTGTCTTGACATGCAATTGGGAAAAATACTATTAAAATATCCTATTCTGTTATTTACTAACTCTGTAACTTTGGGTAAGTCACACTCTTTTCTTTGGGGCTTCAGATTCATGATTTGAAAAAAAGGGGGTGCGTGGGAGAACAGGGTTTGATTTGTCAACCTCTAAGGCTTTTTTCACTTCTCATTCCTATGATACTCTGAGACCTGGCTCTGTCACTTACCATCTGTGTGACATTGGGCAAATCACTGGGGCCTCAATTTCTCACTATATAAATGAGGAGGCTGGATGAGGTGACCTTTAAAGTTCATCCCAGCACTAATAGTCTATGAGTTTTTGATCTTGGAAGCTCAGAGTCATGCACTAACTTAAATTCCCAATAATTTCCCTCCTCTTGTGATAACTCTCTTCTATACCCAAACTCCTTGAGCCAGTATGGTACAGGGGGAAGGGGGTTAAAGTTGGAGTCTTAGGCCTGAGTTTGAATCTTGTCTCTGATGCTGACTGTCTATTTATTTTGGGAAAATTTTTTCAACTCTCTTAGCCTAAGATTCCTCATCTATAAAATGAAGTCATTGAACTATGACATCTTAGTTCCTTTCTTACTTTACAGCTATGATCATATTTTTTCTCAAAGAGTGTAGGATGAGGATCTGGAAAGGTCCCTGGTTCTTTTCCAACTAGCAATAACTACTTGGATTTTTGTTTTTGTTTTTTTGGTCGAATGAAGAAGGCAGCCAACTTCCCTCACATACTTATGTCATCTTTGGCTTGAATTTCACTCCCTGACTGGATTGACATATGCATGAAGGAGTTTCAGAATTTCTACAACAAAATGACACTTTAGGGCACTGGACTGAAAAAAGAAATGTTTATTTAGCATCACACACACACATACACACACGTATGATGCTAGAATTCAAGTAGGCATGAACAGTCATTCAGGCAGATTCTTGGTAAGGACCCTCACATGCTTTTCTGACTCTCATCCTAGAATGGGGGCAGCTAATTTGAAGAGTCACGTGTGTGTCACACTTTATGCAAAAACTAAGATCCATAAAAATCATAGATGTAAGGCCAGAAGTGGATTTCAAGCCAGCATTTAGATACTGCTTTGAGGTTTGCAAAATATTTTACATATGCCTCACAACAACCCTGGGAGGTAAGTGCCATAATTATCATCCCTATTTTACAGATAAGAAAACTGAGTCATAAAGAGTATATGTGACATAGCTAATAGGTGCTTAAAGCAGGAGTAGAATACCACGCTTCTTGTCTCTATGTCTAAGCCTTCTTCATTTTAGGAGGAAACTGAAGCCCAGAAAAGTTAAGTGACTTGTCTAAGGTCACACAAGTTTAGAGTTATGGTTAGGGTGGTCTTTGGATTCCACATCCAACATTTCTTCCCTGAACCACACGACCACCAAGTAATTTGTAAAGGACACTGCTTCTCGCTGTGATATCTTGTGTATATGTGATACAAAAGGGCAGTCTGTAGAAAGCATCATTTTAAGTTTCTCATATTACAAAGTAGGAAACAGTGCCAAGAGCAGGGGCAGAAAGGAGAACTTACTCATGATCACACAACTTGCCAGGCGCAACTGAGTTGGCACACAAACTCAGGTCGCCAAAGGAACAACTCCTATATTCTTTTCTTTATATCAGGAAAGTCCAGTAATCAGGACAATTTCCAAGACACACTAGTAAACCATGATTAATCCTTTGCTCTTTTGTAACCATGTTGAATTCTGGGTTTATGCTAAAGCATAGCTCTTAGTGGAAGTGGTGGTTGGGGAGCCATGGAGTGAGGGGAATGGTGTTCCAGAAGAGCCATCAATCTCAACTTTCACTCCATCTTCAAAAACCGTTTCTATTGGTTCTCCTAAAGTGCCTTCACTCATCTTATCTCATTTGTTCCCCACAATAATCCCCTGAGATAGGCAGGGCTGGTTATCAATGTGTACAGTTTGCAAAGGAGGAAATTGGAGCTCCAGGAAATTAAGTAAAGGAAATTAAGTAAAAGTGTCCAGGGTCACCCTAATAAATGGTCTTAAACACCATGTTTTTTCCACTCACTAAATGTCCTTTTTGTCATTTACTTTTTTTAGCCAAGAAAGCTATATGCAAACAGAATTTTTGTTAATTTGAACACATGATCTAATTCTTTTGGATCCTTCACTCTTTAAGGGTGCCCTACCAAATCCTTTTGTAAAGCAAAGAATTGTTTTGTAAAGTGAATCAACAAAATCCATTTTATTTGCTTAAGGAGGGAGGGAAAGATTTGAAGTCAGGAAGACCTGGGTTTGAATCCTGCCAGACACACACTCAAGTCCCTTATTCTCCATTTGCCTCAGTCTACTCAACTGGAAAATGGGAGTTATAATAGTACCTACTTCCCATGTAGGCTGTGGGATCAAAAATATAGTGGTGGAAAGTCTCCTATATTAGTAAATTATCAAATGAGATAATATTTGTAAAACACTTAGCATAGTATTTGGCACATAGTAGGTATTTAATAAATGCATGTTCCCTTCCAATCAACATTGGGCAGGTGAGGAAACTAAGTCCACTAACGGTTAAGTGACTTTCCCAAGGTCCCACAGGCAATGAGTAGAGGAGCTAGGATTCCAGCTCTGATTGCTTCTTGTTCTTTCTTCTGCCCAGTGTTATGTCTCACTGTGACCTCTGTGGTAAAGAACAGATGAGATAACAATGTATGTACGGCATGGTATGGTGCATGGTCCCAAAGTGCTATTTAAATGAATAATAAAAAATATGATAAGTTTGGATTAATAAATAATAATAAAAATGATAAGTTGGGATTTGTGAGCATTGAGTTTTTTTAAAGGGGGAGGGGCATTCCTATAGTTCAGCCTTCCATATATGGAAAACTAGGTCAGGTCCACCTGTCTGCAATCGTCAGCATAAATCAGTCACCAGGAAATCAAATCCATCCCCCACAAGGATGCAGGCACGTGGTCACGCTGACTTTTCCGAGGCTGAAATGGAATAGAATCAATGCTACCAGGGAGTGTTTTTTATTGCAACAACCAAAATGCCCGGAGCGTTTTTGTTCTTTGAAGTTATCAGCTTTTTAAAGGAAAGGTGAAGTTCGTAAAAAGCCAGAGATGTTATACAACCACACAATCCATCTTTTATGAGGTTTGATGTAGTCTGAATATCTCCCAGTAATTTCCCCCAAAATGAGGCCACAAGAGGTGGTCAGCTCTGATTAAGGTTCTTCCTTCACAGGAAAAAAATGAGGCTGATCCAGAGTCCCAGGCCTGTTGGAGCTTAGAGTCAGCATACAGAAACACACATGGCATCTGCTTTATTTCATGTGAAAATGCACAGGAAAGAACAAAACAAAGCAACTTTTGGGCCCTGGTTCCTCTGCCTCTATATTCCCAGGCCTGATGAAGCTGGATAAAGAAGAGAAACTATCCACTGTTGATAGATAGGTAGATGGATAGATAGATACACAGACAGACAGAAAGATAGAGATGGAAGGATAGGACAGACCCAGACAGACAGATGGATAGATAGATGAATAGATGGTCAGAAAAACAGACAGTCAGACAGATAGATGGATAGATGAGATAGAAGGATAGATAGGACAGACAGACACAGACAGATAGACAGATAGCTAGATGGATGGATGGATGGTCAGAAAGACACAGACAAACAACTAGATAGATAGAGATGGAACAATAGATAGGACAGACAGACACAGACACACAAACAGATGGATGGATGGTCAATCACAGACAGACAAATAAATAAATATAGATGAACAGATGGATGTAGTTAGAGAAACAGATAAATGGATCAATAGATCAATGCTAGACTGGCAGAACAAGGATTTGAACTCAGGTCCTCTGACTCCAATGGCAGTGGGGGGATACATCTTCACATAACTTGTGTTAGGTGAACAAAAGCCAAAATCTAGGGGTGAGACATGGTGCTGTCAGCATCCTTGACTGGAAAAGAGTGATGGTGGGGACTCCAGTCTGGCATTTCCATCTCAGAGCATTAGATTTGGAGTCAGACTCAGTTTCCCCCTTTGTCCAATGTGAGAAACAACAGCAAATCCCACACAGGGTTGTTGTGAAGATAAAATAGCATAGGCCAAGTGCTTCACACCTCTTAAAGCAATATACTAATGTTAGCTATTATTCCCTTCCTTCTTCAGCTCTCATAGCAACCTTCTGTCTGCTCAGATAATCACTGTTTTTCAGATTTCAGTATCAGAGTAGGACAGAAATATCACAACTGCATATCCACGTTGTAAGAAGATGCTTCTATTCTGAAAGACTTTCTGGTCCCTGAGGTCAGGAGTGACACACATGGGCAGATGGATACCCACACAGACATTTGGCAGGGAAATGTAATAGTTCATTATCAAGCCTCATGGCATTATGGAAAGAACACTTGATTGAGAGTCAAGAGACCTCATTTTAAGACCTGTTACTTAGACATTGGAAAGGACCTTAAAGGTCATCAGAATGATCCTTTTTGTTTTACAGATAAAGAAACTGAAGTCCATAGATGTTAAATGACTTGACCAGGGTCACACAGTTAATACCTGTCAGAGGCAAGATTTGAACCGAGGTCATCCTGACTAGTCATGTGACTTTGTCCTCTCTGCTCCAATTTCCTCATTGATAGACAACTTCAAAGGTCCCTTCCAGTCTAATATTGGTGAGGTCACATGAATGCAAGTCCAGATTTTTTCTCAAGGAAGGGGCAGTGTGTTGCTGTGATATGATCAGTAGATATAGATTGAGTGGATCTGAGTTCAAATCCTACTTCTCTCTCTTATTACTTATATGTCTTAAGTAAGTCATTCACCTCCTCTGGCCATTTTGGTCTGTAAAATGATGAGGTTATACTAGATAAATCAGAGTATCCTTTCCAGTTCAAAATCTTATGACCTACTCTATGTTTAATTTTTAAATACTTCTTTGAGAGGATAAAGCACCATCGCTATTGTATAGGTGGGGTATATGGAGGTACTGGGAATTCAGTTAAATAAGATAAAGAGCCTTGGGTAGCTTACACCTGGACAGTGACTGAGACAGAAATAAAAATTCTTGGTCCTAAGAACCTCATTTGAATCAATACTAGTAATCACTTCTTGAGTCCTGAGCATGTGCCTGGTCCTGTGCACAACACCACAGAGGATACAAAAAAAGCAGTAGCTATGGCCCCTGGCCTCCCCCAGTAGTCTGATTCCATTCAAGCCAATTTAATCAAAATGACCATGTGGGGCATTGAAAAGAATTTTGGATTAGGAGCTAGATTCTAATTCTGGTCTCCCATTCAACGACCTGTATGATTTTCATTAACTTTCTCAACTTTCCTGGAGCTCAGTTTCCTCATCTGTAAAATGAAGGAAATGGACAAGATGAGAGGTCCCTCTTCCCCTGAATCCATGGCCCTACAATGTACAAGATGTTGGGCTAAGCAAACTGGGTACATGAAATCAATCAATCAACATTTATTATTAAACGCCTACTATGCACCAGGCACTGTGCTAAGCACCAAGGATACAAAAAGAGGCAACAAGAAAACAAGTTTGTTTGCCTCCAACAAGTATTAGCTATGTGGCCCTGGTCAAGTCATTTTATATCTATGGGATTCGGTTTCTTCATCTGGGGATTGTACTGATGACCTTTAAGGTCTCTTCCAACCTCTAAGTGACAGATCTTAAATAAACAAAACAGAAACCCTGCCCTCAAGGAGCTTACTGGAATGGAATTGGGTCATATGTCTGAGAAAAATGTGTCAATAATCCTAAGGTACTCTTTTATAAACTCTTAGTCCTGCATTAATTAACAGATGCAGAGAATGAAGTTTGGTGGTGAAGAGAGTTACCACAGAGACCCTAAATGAATTCTCCATTTGCAAAGAATTAGAATGCAATGCAACAAATTAGGACTCAGAACTTTAGAGCTCAAAGGGGTCTTAAACATCCTCTAGTACAACCCCCTGATTTTATGGAGGAAAAGAAAACCCACTAAGGTCCAATAAGATAAAGTGACTTTGCCCAAGGTCATATAGCTTAGAGATAACTAAGTTGCTAGACTCTTCTTGTTTTACTTTAACGTGAAAATGTTATTGAATCTAGTTCAGCACTTCCCTGCAGCATTCCCAGGATGAAGTAGGTGCTCAAGGTCATTGTCACAATCATCAGCTCTGAACATTCTATAATAGGGTAGAAATAACTATGAATGCCAGGGTGGGTGGCTCTGACACTTGTTAGCTGTGTGATTCTAGGCCAGATGTTTAACCTCTCTGTGCAACTAACCTTATGAGGTTGTTGGTTTGAAAGCACTTGGTCAACCTAAAATGAATAAATGTGGATTGTTGTTATTGTCAATAGTGCAGTAGTAATCCAGTGGATGTCCAATCATCATTAGCTCCCAGACCATCCATACCTGCCCATTCTGTGGGCAACTCTTGGTCATGGCTATCCCCTATAAAAATCTGCCAGAGAGGGTACATATTCTGTAAGTTAGGGACTTTTCTCTTCACCTGTTGACATACTGTGGATACCAAAAAACAGAATGCATGGGCTATCCATTGATTATGCTTTTTTCTAACCATGTGGCCAGCCCATCTCTATCTTTTCTTCTACACATACATTTTTATGGAGAGGTAGCATGGCACGGTGGACAGAAAGTTGGTCTTAAAGCATGAAGCTCTGGGTTCAAGTCCTGCCTTTGAGATATACTGTTTTGTCACACAGGACAAGCATCATAGTGCTCCAAGTACTCCTTCCTTCTATAAACTATGGAGAAGGTGCCTGGATCATCTGGATCGATGTCTATTGGACATTTCAAACTGGATGTCCCAGAGACATTTCAAACTCCATATGTCTAAAACTGAACTCATCATCTATCTTCCCCCAAACCCCTTTCCTTATCTAAACCTCTGTTTCTGTCAAAGGCACCACTGCCCTTCTGGTGTCTCAAATTCGTAATCTCAGCATCATCCTGGACTTCTCAGCTCTCACTCACCCCAGGCACATAATCAGTTGCCGAAACTTGCTGTTTCTACATCTCTCACATCCAACATCTTCTCTCTGCTCATACAGCTACCACTTTAGCTGAAGCCCTCATCCTCTCTTACTTAGATTATTGCAATGGTGTCCTAGTTGGTCCCCCTGCCTCAATTCACTTACAGTTCCAGTCCTTACGGCCTATTGCTGCTGAAGTGCAGATATGAACATGTGACTCCCCTAACTCAACCAACTCAGGTGATTTCCACTGGTCTCTAAGATAAAATACAAGCTCCTCTGTTTAGATTTGAAAGCCCTTCACAGTCTGTCTCCTGCAACTCTTTCCAACCTAACTAGATATCATACCCTTTCATGAACTCTACAAGCCAGCCCAATTAGCCTTATTTCTTTTCCTCATTCAAGACACACCATCTTTTACATTCTCCTCCATGACTGGATTGGCACTCTCTCCTTACATCTGCCTCACAGAGTCCTCTTTTAAGATGCAGCTCAGGCTCTATTTTCTGAATAAAACCTTTCCTAATTCTACCCCACCCACAAACACTAGAGTTCTCCCTCTGAAATAACCTTATATTCAACTACTCTGGTGAACATAACATTTATTATTCTCAAGGTACAGTAAGATAGGCTCTCATGCAAAAACAATGAAGAGGATGGTTTTGAAGGAAGCTGTGAAGACATATATAACTGATCCAAAGTGAAGTAAGAAGGAAAAGGAGAATAACTTCTATAATAATAGCAGTATTGTAAAGACAAACAACTTTGAAGAACTGGAGAACTCTGAATAGAGCAATGATCAACCATTCATTGGTCATTGACTTCTAGGTCCTCCTCCTTTCTCTATGACATGGTAGCTTTTCTGCCTTTGAGGTTCATGCTATTTATATTTATCATCCAAACAAAATACTGGTAGCGACTGTCTACAGACCCCAAAGTCCCTCCCCTGCCTTCTTCAGTGGGTTTGATACCTGGCTTAAAATTTTCCTCTCCTCACCAACTCCTGCCCTCATAATAGGGGATACATACATATGAATCTCCCTCAAATACCCTAACCACTCAGTTTCTCAACCTACTCATCTCCCATGAGCTACTCTTCCACTACAGGTCAGCCACACACAAAAGCAATCATACCCTTGATCTTGCTTTCACCCACAAAAGTAACACTTCCATGCTTAAGAATTCTAAAATCCCTTTATTTGACCATGATCTATTGGCTTTTTTTAAAAGCAATTGGGGTTAAATAACTTGCTCAAGGTTACACGGCTAGTCATTATTCATATGTGGGTGCTCATTTTCTGAGGCCAGATTTGATCTTGGGTCATCCCAACTCTGAGGCCGGCGCTCTTACTCACTGCGCCACCTAGCCACCCCTTTAGGGCAACTGGGGTTAAGTAACTTGCCCAAGGTTACACGGCTAGGTTTTTGTTTGTGCGGATTAAGTGTCTGAGGCCAGCTCCGAACTCAGGTCCTTCTGACTCCAGGGCCGGCGTTCTATCTCCCCTGCACCTGCCACTCTCTCCTCTCATCCCTCTGTTGACTCCTTGGTGAACCAATTCAACTCTACACCCTTCTCTTCTCTTAAATCCCTAGCTTCCTTATCATACTGCCAATTACAGCCAGCCAAGCCTCAGCCTTGAATCATTCCCATCACTTGTCACTTTCATGACTACATACTAGCAGCTGAAGGAAGGTTGAGAAAAGTCATGCAACCATTTTGGCTGGGTCCACTATAAATTTATATTATACAAACTCAACGGGGCCCGTGTGCTGCTAGGCAATCCTACTAGGCCTCCCTTATAAACTCCTATCTCACTCTCTGAAGTGGCTCTTCCTAACCTTCTCCTCCCTCCTCAAAGCTCCCATGGCTCCTTCTCTCCCAATTCTCTCAACTGAGAAGCTCAACTAAATGTCACAGAAAAAAATGGAGCCAATTTGCTATGAGCTCTCCCTTCTCTGCTCATTCTCATCTCCTATTGCTCAGCTACTTTTTGCCACTTTCTCCTCCTTCATCCCTATCTCACATGATGAAGTGGACTCACTCCTTACTAAGGCCACCCCTCTGCTTGCTCAAATGATCTCATTCCACGCAATCTTCTCCAACAGATTGCCCCCTTTGTCATCCTTACTGTTTATACCAAAAGGGAAATTGAGAGACTATTCAGTCCTTTGCATTAAATCATGGAAGCAATATAACCTGAGAGTTGTGGTCCACAACAGCCCCTGTATTCCTTAATACTCCAATTTTGCAGTCAGTATTGATCAGACTAACCAGGTAATTCATTATTCCACTTCCACTTTCTGCTGTAGAAATAATACACAGATTGGTTTAAACAGACTCATACCTTGAGAACAAGAGTTCTCAAGAAACACAATACACACGTAGTATTTGTGTTTGTCATAAGGATTTTCTTTTTCTTCCCCCCCAAAAGGTAGTGCAGTGCATAGAGCCATTGGTCTGAGAGCCAGGAAAACTTGAGTTCAAATCTGGCCTCTGATACTTACTAGGTATGTGACTCTGAGCAAGTCACTTCACCCTGTTTGCCTCAGTTTCCTCATCTGCCAAATGAGCTGGAAAAGGAAATGGGAAACCACTCTGTATTTTTGCCAAGAAAACTCCAAATGGGATCATGAAAAGTCTGACATGACTAAAACAACCAAACAACCACAAAACAACAACAACCACAAAGAATAAAAGCATAAACTTGGAGCTAAATACTTCTTAATGTCCCTTCCAACTCCAGCATTCCAAGGCTTATTGGGAAGATTTGGAGCCAGAGGTCCTCGATTCCCTCACTATTTCTACCTCTTATTGCCTGGGTAATGTTGGCAACTCATTCTCTCTGAGAGCCTTAGACTCAGCAAATGTTTGCTGTGCAAATAAACCGTAATGAAGCCAGCCAGTATCAGTTAAACATCATTAGGCTGAGAAGAGAAGTAAAGGAGACAGTGTGGTCTAACAGAAAGAACTTGATTTACAATTAGAGGACCTGAGATCAAATCACAGCTCTGCCCCTTGTTGCCTGTGTGACCTTGGACAAATCATTGGCTTCTCTTGGCATCAGTTTCCTCATTTATAAAATGAAGGGAGATTGGACTACATGGCTTCTAAGGTACCATCTAGCCCTAATTCTATGCTTCTATGATCAACACATACCCAATCTAGCAGGCACATCCTTGAGAGCCATAAGCAATTTGACAAAGAATTTCCCTATGGATCCTAGGAGATCCCTAACCATTTAAGGTGCCTCTGGCTCTCCAGAAGGCATGCCATGGCTACCCTAATGGAGCAATTTATCCACCATGATGAAAGAGACCTAAACTCCTGGGACAAGGTCAGTCAACTCTTCTGCTTGAGTGAAGGAAAAGGAAGGTAACCATAGCAATAGTTCACCTGTTCCAGGGATTCAAAATTTCCCTAAGGGTTCAAGTTTCAGAGGAGAGAAATAAGGATGTGGAAACAGCCCAGAGGTAGAGAAAGAACACTGCCCTGAGAGGCCAAAAACCTAAGATCCAATCTTGCTGTGAGAACGTGGCCAAGGTACTGGGCCTTCCTAGACCACAGATTTGCTGTGTTGTCAAATGGGGCAGCAAAGGTAAATGAGGTGGCTTCTAAGGTCCCTTTTAGTGCTGGAATTCTTTGACATGTGGAATGGAGAGAGTTTGATTAATAGTTAGAGGTTCTGCAATCTAATCCCAGTTCATCTATTTGCTACGCCTATAATCTTAACCATGTTTTACCTCTGTGGGCTTTAAATTCCCCATCTATAAAATGAAAGAGTTAGAGCAGATGCCCTCTAAGGATCCTTTTCAACTCTAAGTCTTTGACCTTATCGTTCAAATTATCAATTAACTACACGGTTTTTAAAACCACCCAAGGAACCCCTGTGTTGTAGGTGGTCTTCTCTCTGCTGGATGACGATTCATTTTGCTGGTAATGAAGGGCAAATGGGCCCTTCTTGACATTTTTCTTTGGAGCTTGGAATTTCAATTTGTGCAATTAGTAAAGTTCCAAGTACATGTCTGAAAAATACAGAAAGGGATCTGGCTCTTTCACCCAGATGGCGAAGGTGTACAGAAGCAGTTCATCCTAACAAAAGTCCTGACTTAGGAGATGAACACATGGGGAAAGCCTAGGTAAGCCCAGGCATTCTCCCAGAGAGTAAGACTCCTTTTCTCCTCCTGCCTCACTGTCTTGGGGCAAGAGGTGGTGTTGGGGGGGAAAGAAGGGTTGGGGAGTGTCACAAAGTTCATATGATTGAAATAACTCAAACAACAGAGGTAGCTAGGTGGCACAGTAGATAGGGAATTAGACCTGGAGTTGGGAAGACTTGAATTCAAATCTTGCCTCAGATATTTACTAGCTATGTAACTCTGGGCAAGTCACTTAACTGTTGCCTGCCTCAGTTTCCTCCTCTGTAAAATAAGGATAATAATAGCATTTATATAATATATAATAGCAATAGTTATAATAATAGCAACAATCCTCTCAAGGTTATTGTGATATTGTTATTACTATTACTATTGCTGCTGCAGCTGCTACTGCTACTACTACTATTACTACTACTACCGACCTGCTATTATTACTGTAGCTAACATTTATATAGTGCTCACTGTGTGCTATGAGCTGTGCCAAAAGCTTTATAACTGTTATCTTTGATCATCACAACAAGTGAGGCACTTGGAAAGTGGGCTCATATTACTCCCATTTTGCAGAGGAGGAAACTGAGGCAAACAAAGGTAAGTGACTTGCCTAGAGTGACACAGTTAATAAGTCTTTAGGCTGGTCTTCCCAACTCTGGGTCCAGCACTCTTTCCAGGTACACTGTACCATTTAGCTGCCCCTAATGAAATAAAATGAGATAATCTGCTTTGTATACCTTAAAGCATGATAAAATGATGACTATTATGGTTGGAAAAAGGAGAAACCAAGAGACAGAGAGAATTTAGATACAGACACATACCTCAACAGGCAGATGTGGAGACTCACAGGGACACAGAATCAGAGTCATACAGACTTGGAGACAGGTCTGTAGGCTAAATCACCTAAACAACCCCAGGGTCCAAGAAGAAATGAATGCTGCAGGGGACCAATGAGCCAGTAGAGCAAACCCATTATCTCCTTTCCCTGGTGCTGTGAAACATTTTGGATTAGAGAGATCCAGAAGGGATCTATTGGATCTATTAGAGAGGAAGGCAGTTTGATGCCTTCTGAAAATGAAAGAGCTGTCTGAAGATTTGGGGTATAAACATGTTCTGTATTTTCTTTTGTCAAATTAAGTAAAACCTATCCTATATTCAGTACTTGGTTAGTTTGAGTGTTTGCAGGGTTGATAATGACCTTTAAAAGGATAAGTGAATGTTCTCAGAGGACACCCTAGCTAAGGACAAATAAACATAGAGACATTTGGACTATAGAGATCCAGAAGGGAAATGGGACCTATTAGAGAGGAAGGCAGATTGGTGACCTCTAAAAATGGAAGACAGCTGTCTGAAGATTTGAGGCATAAACCTAGTCTGTATTTTTTGTCAAGTTAAGTAAAGCCTGTCCTATAGCCAATACTTTGTAATCCTGAGAGTTTGCAAGGTTGTTAATGATCTTTAAAAGGATAATCCAATGTTCGCAGGGGAAACTCTAGTTGAGGGCAAATCAAAACAGAGATTATTACTGTGATAGGCTTCTAAGCATGGGTGAAACTGATCTCTTATGTCAGGCATCCATGGGCTACACTGATCTCCACCAAAGCTTGACTTTAAGGAAGAATGAGGTTTAAAGCCAAATGGGTAAATTACCATACTGCCTTAGAAGTGGCATTTACTTTGAGCCAGAACTAAAATTTCTAGAAGAAAAGAGTCAACCCCATATTCTATGGCCTAGAGAGTGTTTGGAAGTTGAAATGCAATAAACCATAAAGAGATCTTAAGAATACATTAATGCTAAAAGACAGCCAATCACATCGGTAAAAAACAGATGTGTTTCTAGTTTGCTCTGCATTTCTCTGACAGCGATGAAACTTGTTCTGGCATATCATACTTTGAAAGGAACACAGCCAACTAAGTTTTCAAAATGGGCAAATTAGGGAGAGGCATTACAAAATCTATTTTCAGCAGCATGGCACGATATGGGGGACCACAGAACCAAGAGTCAGGAGACCTGAGTTCTGGTCCTGGTTCTAACGGTTACTGCCTGTCTGCTACTTGGCTAGGTTTCACTTCTCATAAGTAAAATTGGGATAAATAGTTCATAGACTTAGAAGTGGAAGGATCCCTAAGCGTCAAGTTCCAAATTGCTCATTTTATAGAGGAGAGAACTGAAGCCCAGAGAGGTTACATGAAATCACACAGGTAGTAAATGGTAGAGTTGGAATTCAACTCAGGTGAACCAGGCTCCATAAGCCAGTGCTCACAGCATTGTTTCCCATAGGACCGTAGGATCACAGATTTGGAGTTGGAAGGGAATTTGGAGCTTATTTCATCTGACTCCTTTATTTTATAGATGGGGATACTGAATTAGAAGTTAAGTGACTTGGGGCAGCTAGGTGGCTCAGTGAATAGAACACTGGCCCTGGAGTCAGGACGACCTGAGTTCAAATCAAACCTGACACTTAACACAAAAAGTAGCTTTGTGACCTTGGGCAAGTCACTTAACCCCAACTGCCCTCCAAAAAGCAAAAAAAAAAAAAAGAAGTTAAGTGACTTGCCCAAATTCCTAAAGTAGTAAGATACAGATCTGAGATTTGAACTCAGGTCCTTTGACTCTAAATCCAGTAACTCTTTTTATTGTTTCCTCCAAAAGGGACCTCATTAAAGAGAAAACTGCACTTGTGTATAGACTGTCCATTATATAGCTCATATATGTATAATGACTTAAGTTTTACACAGTGATTTGCTCACAACAAGCTATGAGCTAGTTAGTTAGCATTACCATTTTGTAGATGGGAACTGAGGCACAGAGTGGTTCAGTGATTTGCCCAGGTTCACAAAATAAGCATCAGAATTAGGAATTGGGTCCAGCATTCTCTCTAGGTATCCAGGCCTCAGCCTGGTGACAGAGAAAACTTCATAGGGACTCGGCAGATCTGGCAAACCATCTGTACTATCTTAACAAGCAAACTAAATGCCTTGTTTAAAAGGGGACAATCAGCTGAAGAGGGCAGAATAAAGGCTTCACAGATGGTGTTAGAAAACGGGCCTGGGGAGAGAAGGAGGAAGAACCCTGGGAATGTTTTCTGTAGACAACCATTTGCATCCTCTTAACCCTTGGATGTGGAAAACAACAGGAGGAGGTGGGGATGGACTCTAGGAGGGAGAGCAGGTGGCACCGGCAAGAGCAGGGTGGAGTGTAGCCAACATAAGGGCCGGGCCCTCATAGTATGGGGCTTGGACATGGCATATGTCTGTTGTCTGTGAACCAGGCTCTGTAAGTCCAGAGAGCTCATCTTTAGGCTGTGGCCAGCAGTAATTCTTGAAGATAGTCTATTAAGGGGGAAGGAAGGGAAGAATCATTTATTAAACACCTACTATGTGCCAGTCACTGTGCTAAGAGCGTCACAATTATCTCATTTGATCTCCACAAAAACCCTGAGAGGTAGGGGCTATTGTTATTATCCCCATTTTAAAGTTGTGGAAACTGAGGCAGACAGCGTTAACAGTCTACCCCAGAGTCCCACAGCTCGCAAGTGTCTGAAGCTGGATTTAAAATCAGATCCGTACTCTTTCTACTGCCCCACCTAGCTAATAAGTCACAGAGGGGCTGGAGACAGCACTCACACTGATTTAAGTCTAATCAGTTCAACGAGGATACGAAATACCCAGTAAGCACTTAATAAATTGTCTATCTTTTATCCCTGTATCTAACTATCCTCTATCTACCTATCATCTATTGTGTCTGTCATCAACCTATGTACCCATTATATAGTTATGTGTCTATCACCAAACTACCTATCATTTATCTGTCTATCATTTGTCTGCCTGTGATCTACTCTTTACTCTGTAGTATTCTTAGATATCTATTACCATCTGCCTATCTGCTATTTCTACATGTGTCTATCATCTAACTACCTGTTTATTTACTACCTATTATTTATCTGTGTCTATCTGTCTGTCTCATTTATGTCTATCATCTATCATTTATCTGTTTAGCTATGTACCTATTATTTGTCTGTATCTGTCTGTCTGTCTATCTACCTACCTACCTATCTGCCTATCACTAGGTATGGGAGCTACAAAGAGAAACAAAAACCAGTCCCTGACCTCAAGGACCTTACTCTTTAACTGGGGCGGGGGGGGGAGGGGTGGAGAGAGAGAGAGAGAGAGAGAGAGAGAGAGAGAGAGAGAGAGAGAGACTAAGAAAGACAGAGAGAAGAGAGAGACACAGAGAGAGACAGAGAGACAGAGAAAGTCAGAGAGAGAGAGACAGGAGACACAGAGAGAGAAAGAGACAGACAGAGAGAAAGAGACAGAGACAGAGGGAGAAGTTCATGTTGTCTGATATGTAAATAAGAAATCTATTCAGAGTAAATCCAAAATCACTTCATTGTGAGGTAGGACACTTACACCCAGGAGTATCATCAGCAAAGGTCTTGTGTGAGAGGAGGGGACGCTTACAGAATTTAGTTCTGACATGAATATTGTACTATTGGAGTCTTTTCCCAGTTATCCAGGTGTGTAGCCTCAGAGACATAGTAATATAGTGAGGATGACATGTGATCCCATTTGATCCTCACCACAACCCTGTGAAATCTTTCCCTCTTTCTTTCCTGCACATTTGCTCCTTAGTCAAATGTTGTGGAGTCTCCTCCTAGTCTCCATCACTTCTTCCATCAGATCACCCTCTCTAGGCCCTTATGTCTAGCATGGGCAGTGGAAAGAACACTGGCTTTAGAACCAGAGGATCTGGATTCAATTTTTTGCTCTGCCTCTGTGACCTTGGCCAAGTCAAATCACCTTCTCTGAGTCTCTAAGACTCCCATTCCTCACTGGGTTAAATGGCTTGCCATTTAACTCATCTAAACAATTTAAAAAGCCCCCTAATTGATCTCCCTGTGTCTAGTCTCTCCCCTCTCTTATTTAGTCTTTTTTCATGAAGCTATCAAAATAATATTCTTAGAACATAGGCTTGACCATGTCATTCCATTGCTCAAATATCTTCAGTGGAACCCTGGGCTTTTAAAACAAAATAAAAAACTTCAGCCTGGCATTTAAATCCACAGTGATTTGGCTCTGTTTTCAGAAATTTTTCTGTTTTCAGAATTACTTCATATAAATTCCTTTCACCCATTGGATGATGTGCTGTTCCCCAACTTGGTATTTCATCTTCAGCCTCTGTGTTTTTGCACAGGCTGGCAAACATATCCTCCTCTCTTCTATTCCTTAGGATCCTCCTTCAAGACTTAATTAAGATGCTACTTCCTAGGCAAAGTCTTTCCTGATGTAAGGACAGTTAGGGGTACAGTGGAGAGAGCGTTGGGCCTGGAGTTAGGAAGATCTGAGTTCAAATCCAGTCTTCCTAGCTGTGTGACTCTGGGCAAGTCACTTATCCACTCTTTGCCTTATATATAAAATGTTTCCTTATATGTGAAATGGAGATAATAGCCCCTATCTCCCAGGGTTGTTGAGACAATCAGATGAGTTATTTGTAAAGCACTTTGCAAACCTTAAAGCACTATATAAATGCCCCCTAATATAATAATCACCTTTACATGTAATTATGTATTATATGGTATCATATATAAGTATATTATAATGTATATGCATGCAACATAAACATATTATCTAATGTATTAGATATTAGATATACATATTATATTGTATATACATGTGTATATATACATATTATATATTCTAGATTATCGTCTTTATTATATAGTACATGAGTATATTAAGTATAAATATAAATGCATATTTATAGAATTATAAAATACGATAAATTATTATACACATATATATTATATAATTAATAAGATATGATACGTAATTACTTCTTATTGCAATTATCATCATAATTATAATTCTTGGTCTCTAACTTGCTAATGAGTTCTATCTCCTCACACTATCTTATAACTGTCTTTCTCTTCCCACACTGTATCTCCTTCTTTCTCTCCCTCCTTGAGGGCAGGGGTGCTTTGGGTTTTTTTTTTTTTGTTTGTTTGTTTGCAGCCAGCATGTAAAAGTGGAATGGATGGTGAATTTAAAATCAGAGGACCTGGGTTCAATTCTTCAGCCTGCCTGTGTGACAGGAAATCATTTAATGTCTCTGGGGGAATTGGGCTTGGGGGCTCCTTCTAGTCCTCAGGCTATGGTTTCATGAGCCTTCATACATGGGTCCCTTCTAGTCTTTAATGTTTATAGGTTATTCCTCTTCATGCACTCTCAGCTCCAGGCACACTGGTCTGCATGGTCAGTCACGACCCTCAGGCTTTGCCTTCACTGTCCTCTATGTCCAGAATTCTCTGAACCTGAATCTTGGTCTTTTTGTTTCCTTGGCCTGCTTCAAGATTATCCCAAATCCCATCTTCTGCAGGAACCTTTTCCTGGTCACCTCAATTACTCATGCTTTCCCTTCTAAATTGCCTTCTATCTGTTCTGTATACAAGGCAGCTTAAGTGGCACAATAGATAGAACACCAGCTCTGGAGTCAGGAGGACCTGAGTTCAAATCCAGCCCCAGACACTTATTAGCTATGTGACCCTGGGCAAGTCACTTAGCTATTTATCTCAGTTTCTTCATCTGTTAAAGGAACTGGAGAAGAAAATGGCAAACCACTCTAGTAACTCTGCTGAGAAAACCCCAAAAAGGGTCACAGAAAGGCAAACACAACTGAAATAACTCAAAAACAACAACTCTGTACCTATCTAATTACTTACATGTTGTCTCTTCCATTAGAATGTGCCCTTCTTGGGGGCAGAAACAACACTTTTGTCTCTCTTTGTATCCCCAGTGCTTGGCATAGTGCCTGATGCAAAATAAATGCTTGTTGACTGACTGAATAACCACAGAGCCTAGCACAGTGCCTTGGACATAATAGACACAAATCAGCACTTACTGGATTGAACTGAGTCAGACATAAAAAAATCTTCTAAGAGGCGGGCTTCTTTTCTTCCAGCTGGCAAGATAGCCAGGCAGCCAGAGGCAGGACATAGTGGCAGGTGCATTCTTATCTATTTAATTAGATAGGACTCTGCTAATGAGGTCAAGGCCATAGGCCCTGTCCCGAGGTGAGCCAGCTATCTCTATTTTATTTCATAGCTACAGGCAGTACCCTTCAACCCTGGCCCATCATCTTGCCCATATGTGCCCTTGACAGTAAGAAGGACCAGGTGAGAGAATACAGATGGCTCTACAGAAATCCATTATCCTTGCTAGATTCAACGCCTCAGGCCCTATAGAAAATGGGGCAGTAGTGTGATCTTTATCTTTCAGAAGGACCACATGATAATTGCTCCATGGAGACCTTTTCTGTTTTAATAAGTGTTAACATTGCTGGGGTACTGCTTGCCCACCTTAAAGCTTACAAACAACTTTGGGTTATTGGGAAACTAATACAGACCAATACTAGTGTTTAAAAATGAGGGAAAAGTTCCCCAGTAGATAAATGATGAAAGGATATGAACACACAATTCTCAAAAGAATTTCAAACTAATTATGACCGTATAAAAGAATGTACCAAATCACTAATAATGAGAGACATGAAAGTCAGAACAACTTGGAGGCTTCACCTCTCACCCAGCAAAGGTGTCGAAGAAGATCAAAGATGTGAATATGGAAAAAGGAGTTGTAGAAAGATGGAAACAATGATGCATTGTTGGTGTAGCCGTGAACTGGTTCAACTATTTTGGAATTATATAAAGAGGGTGACTAACTTACCCATACCCACTGATCCAGACATTCCACTGTTAGGGACATGCCCCAAAGAGGCCAATGACAAAAAGAAAGGTCCCATATATATCAGCACATTTTGTAGTAGGAAATAACTGGAAACAAAATCAAGCCCACAGAATGGGGAATGGCTAAACAAGTTGTGACACATGAATGTAATGGAATATTATTGCTCTTTAAGAAACAAAGAATATGATGAATACAGAGAAAATTATAAGAAATGTGAACTGATGCAAATTGAAGAAATCATAACCAGGAAAATAATATAGGCAATGACCACAACAAAGGAAATGGAAAGAACAACAGAGTAATTGAAATGGAATGCTACAAAATTATAAAGATCAACCTTGTCCCCAAATAAGAGATATAAGTAGGTACTTCTCTTTCTTCTTTGCAGAGCTGGGGGACTATTGGTATGAAACACTATATAAAACATCAGATTTTTGATATGGTGATTAATTTTATTGAATTGATTCCCCCCTCTATTTTGTTATATCTTTTGTTGTAAGGGATCGGTCTCTGTAAGAGGGGGAGGGAGAAAGGAATCAAAGAAGAAGATATATACTGGTAAATATAGGTGATATAAAAATAAAAGATACCAATAAAATTTATTTTAATTCTTAAAAATCAGGTGAAGGAACAAAATAATAGATTTAAGTGAAAAATAAGTAATGTTAGTAATGATGCCATCGAATATCATTTTTTATCTTTCAAGTTGCTTTCACACATATATTATCTCTTTTTGACTTTATAATCCTGTGAAGGAGATAGGCAAGGCATTATCCCCAGTTTAGAGATGAGGAAATTGAGGTCCCAAAGTTAAGTAATTAACCTATCAGCACACAGAGAGATCACTGTAGAACCAGGATTAGAATCCAGGTCTCCTGACCCTGGCCTAGGACTTGTTTTATGATACTATTATTCCATGATATCAAGTCAATATTTTATGTTAAAAAATGAGAAAATCATGGACTTTTGGATCTTAAAGAGATCCCAGAAGTCACATAGTCAAAGCTATATTCAAATAATTTGCTCTACAAAATGTCACTGTAGTCAGAGGATCTGAGTTCAAACCCTACCTTTGATGATTGCCTCAGGCAAGTCACATAACTTCCTTCAGTTTGCTTATCCCTAATAGGAGAGTTGGGTCAGGTGGCCTCTGAGGTTCCTTCCAGGTCTAGATCTAAGATCTTATAATCTTATATCTGACAAATATCAATTCACCTTTGCTTAGAGAACTCCAATAGCAGGGGTCAGGAAGGGGGAAGTACACTATCTCTTATCACAGTCCAGTCCACTTTGGGGTGAATTGGTAGGGAGATTTTCCACTTATTTTAAACCTAAATTTGTCTCCCTACAACCTCCACCCCATGCTCTCAGTTTTGTCAATCTCATGGTAGAACAGACTACTTTATCCATTCCTTTCTTTCAGGAGAACTCATTTTGTTTTCAATCTGTAGCAAATGCTTTCATCACACAAGACTTTACAATTCTTGGATGCTCCGTTTTTATTACTCCCTTCATCCTTTATGTGCTGCTGCTTTTCATATTTTAAGCAGAAAAGAAATGTTGACTGTCATGGAATGTCATGTTTAATAGAATCAGTCTGCTAAAGGCTCTCAGGGCTCCTGTTAGCTGGACTTTGAGCCAGTGTGGGCAGAGGCCCAGGGGTATTTCACAATGCGTATAGACCCCCATCACTGCTCCTCTCTGCTGTTGGGACTTTGAGGATCAGACTATTACTAACTAGTGTGTGTTCTGAGTCCCCAACCCCAATGTTAATTCTTCATATTAGACTTTCAGCCTTGATTGGATTGTTACATTTAAATGAGTTTGTTGAGCATGGCTGCCTAATTACAAATACAGTTTCATGTGCTATGAATGCCAATCCAACCCAATGTAGTCAGCAAATACAAAAGTCTGTCAGTATATAAAAGTCTGTCTATCATGCTATATATACATATCTCTGTATATAGAGCTACATATACATGTGTCTATATGAGATAATACATATATTATCTCATTTGATCCTTATAACAATCCTGTGAAATAGATATTATTATGACTATCCCCATTTTACTGATGAGGAAACTGAGGTTGATAGCGATTAAGTGACTTGCTTAGGGTCACAGTAAGTGTTTGAAGTAGGATTTGAACTCCTCTTATGACGCCACATATAGTCCCTATCCAATAAGACTTAAAAAATTAAGTTAACAAGTAAGTTAAGCACCTACTGTGCTAGGCATTAATGATATGGTCCTGGACATCACAGAGCTTGCTTACAGTGGATAAAGCTCAACCATGGATTAATCAGATTATGCAATATTCCACAGACATTCATCAGTGAGGTGTAGAATAAAGCTCTAGACTAGGGGCATGGGTCCTGACAAGAGAGGGGAGGCTCCCTAGATGAGGTAGAATATAAGTCAGGCTTTAAGGGATGGATAGGAATTCAGCAGGCAAGGAGCAGGGAAGAAGAGTATTCCAACTACAGGAATGGTCTAAGCAAAGGTATAGGTGTGGGAAAGTGGAGTCTAGATTCAGAGGATCATAGAATCACAGGACTAGAATTAGAAGAAACACCAGATGCCATTGGTTTCAATCTCCTTGTTTGAGAGATGAGGAAATTGGGGGAAATGACAAGGTAGGAAGCATCCAAGGCAGAATCTGAACCCAGATCCTCTGACTTCAGAGACAATGCTCTGTATCCCACATAGAGAGTAGTCTAGTTTATTTGGTACATAAATATGCATGGAGCACAGTAACTTTGTAGAGTGTGATGAAAAAATGAATTTAAACTTCATTTTTTGTAATCTATAAAAAGCCACTGAGGGGCAGCTAGGTGGTGCTGCAGTGGATAGAGTGCCAGGTCTGGCATCAGAAAAACTCATTTTCCTGAGTTCAAATCTGGCCTCAGATAATTATTAGCTGCGTGACCTTGGGCAAGTCACTTAACCCTGTTTGCCTCAGTTTCCTTATCTGTCAAATGAGCTGGAGAAGGAAATAGCAAACTGCTCCAATATCTTTACCAAGAAAACCCCAAATGGATGTGGTAACAGAGAGTTGGACACAACTGAAACAACTCAACAACAAAACAAGAACAACAAGAAATCACTGTCAAGACTGTAACAGAAGAGTGGCACTGAGAAGACAAATGGAACACAAGACACAGGCACCTATTTGCCCTCCATGGAAGCAGCTGCCATGTAGGGATAGAGAGTCAGTGAGGGGGCTGTGCTCAGTGACATTTTCTCTGGTTGTTCTTCCATGTCTGGGATGCTCTCCCTTCTCATCTGTACCTCCTGGCTTCCATGTCTTTCTTTAAGTCCCAACTAATATCCTATTTTCTACAGGGATCCTTTTCCATGCCCTCCATTCCAGTGCCTTCTCTCTCTTAATGATTTTCTCTTTTTCCCTATATAGGTTGTACATATTTATTTGTTGTCTCCTCCATTAGATTAGGAGATCCCTGAAGACAGGGTCTGTGTTTTGCCTCTTTTTGTATATCCAGAGTTTGGCAGGGTGACTGGCACATAGCAAGCACTTAATTAAAGTTAAGATCCCTTCTAGCTATGATTCTAAGACACTATCAGCAGAGTGAATAGAGCTCTGGGCCTGTAGTAAGGAAGATCTGAAATCAAATCCAACGCCAGACACTAGCTGTGTAACCTTGGGCACAAGTCACTTAACCTCTGCCTGCCTTGGTTTCCTCAACCGTAAAATAGGGATCATAATCCTTTCTTCCTCCCTTCCTCCCTTCCTCCCTTCCTTCCTTCCTTCCTTCCTTCCTTCCTTCCTTCCTTCCTTCCTTCCTTCCTTCCTTCCTTCCTTCTTTCTCTGAATCCTCTAAGGCTATAAGTTGCAGAGAAGGTGCTGACCTGCATTGGGAGAGGGAATTTCCTTCTCTAGAAGTTCCCTATATTAAGGAAACCAAAGAACCAATCTCTATCCTTATCCCTAGCTTTTTTTGTTTTTCTTTTTTTTAGCAAGGGATGCATGCTCATGCTCATGCTCTCCCTCTTCTCTCTCTCTCTCTCTCTCTCTCTCTCTCTCTCTCTCTCTCTCTCTCTCTCTCTCACACACACACACACACACACACACACACACACACACACACACACACACACACACACATGACCTTTTCGGCATCCAAGGAAGCCAATACTTAAAGTGAAATTCTCTTAATCAGAGTTACTAATACCTTGTGGAAAACATTCCACTTAGAAACAATTAGGCTGATGGATTTCTTTTCCTCTTCCCACTTACTACCACAGATGTTGATGTGAAAATCAGGCTGCTGCCTCCTGGAAGACTATTTGCTCTCACTCTGCCAGTCCAACCTGTCCCCTGCTCCCTTCACTAACCTGCAGTTTTAATCAATCCCCTGCCATGTAGCACAGTCAACAGTATGGTTCCAAGTAGATTAGGTGCTCAGTTGACAAAGGAGGTCACAGGTGACCAGCCATGTGAAGCCAGATATTTCTAGTTTTCCATGAAAATGTCTCCAGTAAGAAGGGGAAAGGGAGGATGCTGAGACAGACAGATAAAGAGTCAGAGACAGAGAAAGAGTGTGAGAATGAGTGAGACAGGGAGGGAGAGGGGGAGAGAGGGGGAGAAAGGGAGAGAGAAGGAGAGAGGTTCTCCCCCCAAATAAACCAGACATTGTTATTTCCACGCAGGCTTTGTAATCTTCATGTATAAAATGAAGGAGCTGTATTAGTTGATCTGCAAGGCTCTTTCCTGACTCTGTAATCAGAGATTTTTGTGATATTATCAGGGTGAAGAAATATTATATAGTAAAATCATTTCCTATTTTGTTGTTTCAAGCCTGATAGCAGCAAAATAAGGAAATGCATTAAGACACAGGCAGAGCATCCAGAATAAGGAAGGCTGTAGTTCCCACCATACTTTGCTCTGGTCACATCACATCCAGAGTAACACAGGCCATCCTGACTACCGCATATTAGGATAATGATAAACTGGAGAGCAGACAGAGAATGGTGTCCTATGTGACCTTGGACAAGTCATTTAATTTTCATGTACCTCAGTTTCCTCATTTGTAAAATGAAGAGGTTGGACTAGAAGGCCTTTAGGATGCTAAGTCTTTTAGCTCTCTGAGTCTCAGTTTCCTTCTCTGTAAAATGGGGAGTTTGTACCAGATGACCCCTGAAGTCCCTTTTAGTTCCAGACCTAGGGTCTTTTGATTCTATGATAAGAACAGTAAAGGACCTTGAACACAGGCCAGGTCACTCAAGGAACTAGGAATATTTGACCTGGAGAAGAGAGCAGTTAAAGGGGGTGTTGGCAGCTGGTGGTGGGGGATATAAAAACAAAACTAAAAGCAATTGCTAATGAAACTTCCAGTCTGTTGGGGACTGGGGGCACAGACAGAGAAAAAAAACAACAGAAAAAAAATGTGCAGATCGAGTGAGTAGAGAGAGGGAGCCCTAACAAAGGGCAGTCAGGGAAGGCTGCATGTAGGAGGGGGCACAACAGCCAACCCTTGAAAGCTGGGGCCTCTAAGAAGCAGAAGTGAGATGATTATAATGGTTGTCAAGTGTAGGAATGGGACATCCCAGGCTTAGAACAGGTCACTGGAAACCCAAGAGCTGACAGGTTTCTTTAAGAAATAACTTGATTACATTAAATTGAAAAGCTTCTGTACAAACAAAGCCAATGTAACCAAGATCAAGAGGGAAGTGGGAAATTGGGAAAGAATTTTTACAACTTGTGTCTCTGATAAAGGACTCATCTCTAAAATTTATAGAGAATTGAGCCAAATCTATATGAATACAAGTCATTCCCCAATTGATAAGTGGTCAAAGGATATGAACAGGAAATTTTCAGAGAAAGAAATTAAAGATATCTATAAGCATATGAAGAAATGCTCTAAATCACTAGTAATTAGAGAAATGCAAATCAAAACAACTCTGAGATACCACATCCCTCCAGTCAGATTGGCTAAGATGACAAAACAAGAAAGTGACAAATGCTGGAGAGGATGTGGACAAATTGGAACACTAATACATTGCTGGTGGAGTTGTGAACTTATCCAACCATTCTGGAGAGCAATCTGGAATTATGCCCAAAGGGTTATAAATAATTTCATACCCTTTGACCCAGCCATACCACTTCTAGGGTTATATCCCAAAGAGATCATAGAAGTGGGAGGAAGACCCATATGTACAAAAATATTTTTAGCAGCCCTTTTTGTGGTTGCAAAGAATTGGAAACTAAAGGGGTGCCCATCAATTGGGGAATGGCTAAACAAGTTGTGGTATATGAATGTAATGGAATATTGTTGTGCTATAAGAAATGAGGAGGTGATGGATTTCACAATTACCTGGAGAGACTTATACAAACTGATGCTGAGCGAGAAGAGTAGAATCAGAAGAAATTTGCATACAATCACAGACATACCATATCTGTGATGACCAACTATGACAGACTGGACTCTTTTCAGCAATGCAGTGATATAAGTTAATCCCGAAGGACTCAAGAAAGTGAGAAAAGAGCCATCCAGAGATATAACTAGAAAGAACTGAGCCTGAATCCTGATGGAAGCAAACTAAATGATCTTGTTCTTTTCATTGTTTGGTTTTATTTCTTCCTTACCATCTTTCATCCCACCTAGTACAATACGCCTTTGTAATTGGAATAATGTCTAATATGAATGCATTTGCAGATCCTATACTGGACTATATGCTGTCGTGTGGGGAGGGGAGAGGGAAGTAAAGGAAATTTGAAAATCAAGGAACTATGGAATTGAATCTTGTTAACTGAAACTAAACTAATAAATTAATTTAAAAAAAAGAAATAACTTCTCAGTGAAAAATGTTTGGTACTACCATCTATGTGAGAAGTTAAGGGACTTGCCCATGACTATATCTATTACATATCAGAGGCAGGTCTTCACTCACTCACTTTTCTCTCAGTGTCTCACTTACTATTTCTTGCTATTTTCTCCCTCTCTTTCTTCCTCTTCCTCTCCCTTTCCCCTCCTCTCTTCCTTTCTCTTCCTCTCCCTCTCCTTCTTTCTCTCCCCTTCACCTCCTCTCCTCTTCCTTTCTCTTTTCCCTCCTCTCCTCTGTCTCTCTCTTCCTCTTTCTCTCCCTGCTTCTTCTCCCCCCACCCCCACTCTCCTTCCTCAGGGCCTCAGACAACTCTCTAAGGAGTTTTTTAATTTGCAGAGCAGGTAGCTATCTACCTTGGTAGAAGGAGTTTCCTCAGTGGAGGTTTCCCTGTGCCAACCAAATCGCAGATCCAGTAAGAAAAACCCTTCTGTGGGAAGAAATGTTTCTCACATCCACATTTTGTTTATTGCTCCCTGTAAAATAACTCTATAAGGATGTGGATTCTCCGGAGGTTTGCCTGAATTTATTTTGCAAGCTAGAGGTCATGGCGTGGCAGCAGGAGAAAATTGTGGTAACTTTTCCAAAACCATTTCCATCATAAATTTAGTGGGTCTCTAACAGGAACTATGGGATAGTGGGGGCAACTTTGACCAGTTAAGAGCATCAGAATTGGCACCGGGAGAACAAGGCTAAGTTTGTGTCTAGCAAAGCCAGGGAAGGCTGACCACACTTACTGTACTTTGAGTACCTGTGTGCTTTTTCCATGAGGATCTATGAGGCTGCCTGCCTTCCCATTTCCATAAATTAGCTCACTTAGACATATTTTTTTCTGGCTTGTTGTTCAAGGTTGAAACATACAATGCACTAGAAGACTTTTAATGAGTTTGCCTGTCTCATTTCTTGTTTGCTGGAAGGCATACCAGCTTATAATAGCCAGGAACAAAGGATACTAGATAAAGTAATATGAATAATAACTGACATTGATAGAGCTCTTTAAGGTTTATAAAACACTTATTAGCTCGATTATTCCTCATAACAACCCTGGGAGATAGGCATCACATTTAGGATCACCCTCCTTTTTACAGATGAGGAAACTGAGGCTCAGTAAGATAGTGATATGCTATGCTCACACAGCTGGTAAAGGCTGAAATTTATCCCCGGGTTTCTGATGAGTCTAAGTTGGGAGCTCTTTCAGCTAAGGTGACCAAGGGACTGTTCAGCTTTTGTAATTGTATTCCAATGTACATAAGGGCATTGTATTCCTGGCACATAAGGCCAGGGACTCCTGGACCTGTGATGTTTTTGGTATAGGAAAATCACCTTGTCTACAACTTCCTTAGAGAGTGGTCTAGAGCGAAGGAAGTGAAAGTGATTTGCTCCAGGGTACAGAGCCAGCATTTGTCAGAGGTGAACTCAAACCCAGGTTTTCCTGGCTTTAAGCTTAGCTCTCTCTATATACCATGCTACCTAGCATAGAGTGGGCACTCAGTAAATGCTTGTGAATTGATTGATTGACTATGGTAGGATAAGGAAACTGAGACTCCAAGAAGGTCCTTACATTATGGCTTTGGGTAAATTCCATATTGTGGTGCTAATTTAATTAATAAGCATTTAATGAGCACCTAATGAGTAAGACTCAGGTCTAGAGCCAAGAAAGTGCCACAAAGGCTATCAATTATAACCTCATTTTACAGATGAGGAAATTGAGACCAAGGTCACACATGTAGTATGTATCAAAGGTTGGACTGGAACTCAGGGTCTCTGTCACCAAAATTAGTGCTCTTTTCATCTGAACTTTCCACCAAAAGGCAGTGTGGTGCAGAGGCTAAAAGGCTGTCCTAGTAGTTAGGATGACTTGCCTTTGATACATACTAGCCATGTCACTCTGGGTAAATCATTTAACCTCTAAGATAGCTCAATTAAGACTACAGATTTCTAGATCTTCATCAGTAGAAACATTTTTAACAAAAAAGAAATTCCTTGCATCTATTAAATGATAGTTTTGGAGCTATTCCTCACCCCATCCCTTAATAAACATTCAAAACAAATAAATAAATGTACAAGGTACTGTGCAGGGTACTGGTACGCCAAAGACAAGATATGAAAAAATCATCTGTAAGAAATCAGATTTTATAGAGGGGATATGAGGTACACACAAGTAAAAAAGGAGTGAGCTCCCCATTTGGTTTGGGATGTGGAAGGTAATAAATAAATACCCAGGGTCTTGCCAATGCAGGAAATTGTCCCATCTATTTCCAGGAGGGAGCTTTAATGGGCTGGATGAGAACCATCTTTTTTAGAGAATGGGGAGACTGATAGGGTCCTTTTTTCACATGTTGTTCTGCTCTGAGCATCCAGGAGTCTCTGATGGGCTCATATCCAAGGAGTGACTCTGAAAGGAAGTTATCTTTCATTTTCCCCTAGCACAGAAAAATAAATCCCCTCTACAGTCAAACTTGGTTCAAATTTCGCCACATTCAGGAGGCCTTTTTTGGTCAGTTCTGCCCTACCCCATCCTTTGATATTGCCTCAGGATTTGGTTTTGAGGTTTAGGGAAGGGACCTAGGATCAAATCCCATGTTAAACATTTAATTGACTGTATGACCCTGGGTAAGTCATTTAAACTCTCAAAGCCTTGGTTTTCCCATCTGGAAAGTAGAGATAATACCCATATTATTTACCTTACATTGTTGTGGTGAGGAAAGTATGTTATGAACCTTAACATGCTAGCAAAATGTGTTATCATTATCTTCAGTCCTTCATAACCTAGCCCCCTCCTACCCTTACAGCCTTCTTATTCCTTCTCCATTAAGTGACACTATTCTCCTGGCTATTCCAGAAAAGACACTCTATCTTTTGATTCTGGGCATTATTGCTAGCTGTCCCCCATGCTGGGAACACTCCCTCCTCCACTCTGCCTACTGACCTCCCTGGCTTTCTTTTAAGTCCCAACTAAAATCTCAACTTCTATAGGGAAACCTTTTCCAACCGCCTTTAGTTCTGTTAATCATTGCCTATTTATCTTGTGTATAACATGCTTTGTATATATTTATTTACATGTTAGAAGCTCCTTAAAAGCAGAGACTATCTTTTGTGTCTTTTTGTATCCACAACATTTTGCACAATGCCTGACACATGTAGACACTTAATAAATGTTTATTGATAACCATTATCCTTGTTCCAAAGTTCTTTAGTGTTTTTATTTGTGGTATAGTCTGTCTCCCTTAAGGTAGATCATAAATTTTCTGCATGCAGGCAACAGGATTTCTATGCTTTACCGTCACACTGTTTCTTCCTATCTGTCTTTCTCCCTCCTTTCCCCTAGTCTCACTCAAATGCCTACCATAGGGCTCAACAATCAGCCAAATATCTATCAGCATCCCTGCTATTGTCAAGAGCATTGCCTACATAACGATGTAAGACTGGGATTTGAATTCTATTTCTATGATCCAATGACCATTTGTGAGCTGTGTGACGTTAGACAAGTCACTCGAACTCCCTGAGTCTCAATGACCTTATCTGTAAAATGGGGACAATAATCTTTGGGTAATATAGGGTCATAGATTTAGTGTTGGAAGGGACTTCGGATGCCTTCTAGTCCAACACCCTCATTTTATAGCTAAGGAAGCTAAAGCTGAGAGAAATTGGGATCTGAAGTGGGATTCGAACCTAAGTCTTCTGACTACAAATTTTAGCCCTCATTTCACTATGATTGTGGGGGGAAATGAGATAATGTGCATTAAATGCTTTATGACCATAATCAATCAGTTGACTAATAAGCATTAATGAAGTATGTACTAAAGCAGTAAATAAATATAAACATCACGGTTCTGAGAGGCAGGGTTGCAATATGTATAGAAAGCTGAGCTGGCCTTAAAGGCAGGAATACATGGACCTGACTCTGATCTTTCTGTGTGACTGTGGGAAAGTCACTTAACCTCTCAGGGCTCTAGGCCAGAGGCACCCAACACACAGCTCACATGCTATTTCAACCAGATTAAAATGCAATTGGGAAATATTTAACAAAATTTTCACAAAATAGAATAAGACATAGATAATGGTAGTTTGTGGTTTTATAAATCAGTCTATGGCCTGGGGATTCTTATGTACTTTTTAGTAACCCCCGTTTCTATCTGAGTTTGACAGCACTGCTCTAGGCAGCTCTGAGGCTATAAATTGCAGAAGAGGTGATAACCTTCATTGGAGAAGGGAGTTTCCTCACCTAGGAATCACAGGCCCAGTCTCTAACCCCTACCATCAATATTTACAATAATAGGAGTAGTAACAATATTAATAACGACAACAGATCTCACGGATGGCTCTTTCCATCCAATCTCAGAGCCACAGATGTCAGTCTGGAGCCCTGCCCCACACACTCTGCCAGCTTGTCGCTGTTCCCTCTGTCGCTGTTTCCATCAGGCGGCATTCTTCATCCATCTGGTCCATGTTGTGGCATGTGGTGGGTTTCACAGAAGGAATATTTACTGCTAATTTCTGGGATGGAGGGCAGTTTTTACATATTTGGATATTAAGGGATCTTTGCCTCATCTCCTGTGACAGCCAGCAGCAGGTTAGATGGGAGAAGCCCTTACCTTTCTCATCTATGAGCAGGAAGCAGTCATTGATACACACATGTACAAAATCCATGCACTAAAAATAATAATAATGACAAAAACATTTACTTCCTGTGGGCCGCGCACTGTACTAAGCACTGTACAACTGTTCTCTCACCTGATCTTCACAACAACCCTGGGAGGTAGGTGCTATTAATATCATCCCCATTTTACAGATGAGGAGACTGAGGCAGGCAGAGGTTTTAAATGACCTGCCCAGAATCATACGACTAGTAAGTGTCTGAGGCTGGATTTGAACTTAGGTCTTTTTGACTAATGCCTGAGTGCACGAACGTGCGTGCGCATGCACTCTCGCGCGTGCACACACACATACACACACACACACACACACACACACACTCATTGACTGATTTTACCCACATATAATGTGTTGGAGTAAAACCCAGAGGGAAACGAGAAGCTTCAAGCAAATAGAAGGAGGATGCAGGGAAGAAAAATTAAATTACGCAGGCAGTCACAGACTCCAAACAGACCTCATTTCATTGAGTCATAGAGTTTTAGAAATGGAAGCAGCCTAAAAGAATAATAATTGTGCTCTCTCCACCTAGTGAAGAAAGTATGCATTTACAAAATACGAAGGACATACTGGTTGTGCTACTCAGTACCCGTGAGACCATAGACAAGTCACTTAACCACACTGGGCCTCAGTTTCTCCATCTGCAAGATGGGGATAATAATAGCACCTGACTCTCAGAGTCATTGCGAGCTTTCAATGAGATAATGATTGTAAAGCTCTTAACATAGTGATTCACACTGTTCAACCAGCTGTATAATCCAAGGGTTTAGACTACGTGACCCCCAACGTCCCTGCCAACTCTAAGTTTGAGATCCTGGCCCCCATCTCGCTTCTCCACCTCATAAATCAAAGCTAGATTAAGTATTCCCTGCCTGTTCCCAATTTCCAGCTAAAAAACCTCCCATGGTTCCCCACTGTCTATTGAATAAAATCTAAACTCTTTAGACTAACATTCCTAGGATCATGGGTTCATAAATTTTGACTTGTAAATGACCTTAGGGTAGGGGCCATAAACCATGACCTGAATCCAAATCTGGTCCTCTGCCTGTTTTTTGGTATGGCCCAAGCTGAGAAGTGTTTTTATATTTTTAAATAATTTAATTTAAAATAATTTAAAAATAATTTATAATTTAAATTTATATATAAATAATATTAATAAATATAAATATATAAATAACAGAATTTTATAATAAAAATTTAAATAAATAATTTAAAAATGGGTTTTGAAAAAAATTTCTCTGCTCAAGGCTGAGCTACTGTGGGCTACAGTTTGTAGACTCCTGCCTTTGACTTTAACCCCCTTATTTTACAGATGTGGAAACCAAGGTTGAGTGATTTGTAAAGACTCAAGCGGCAATTAAGTGTCTGAGATGGGGTTTGAACTCATGAAGACTTTATCCAATATACACTCTTCCAGGTTTATCATCATCAATCATCAATCATCATTATCGTCATCATCATCATCTTATCTTCTTTGTCTTCTCTTCCTCCTCTTCCTCCTCTTCCCAGATACTTCATTTCAGATTAACTTGGACTGCTCATTATTCCTGACACACACACAAAATACTCCCTCCCACCTTCATTTCTTTGCTGAGACTTTTCTCCCTAACTGGAATGTCTTGCCCTGTCCCTTTACCTGCTTATTTCTTTCCTTCAGGGAAAACAATGCCTATCCTTAATACGCTCCTTCAAGGTCCACCACAAGGGTCATCTCCTCCAAGCAGATCTCACCATGTCCTCCAAAGAGATCTCCTTGATTCCTGAAGCTTGACGCAATCTGTCCCTTTTCTGAGCTCCTAGACCACTTTGGGTTTCCCTTACTGGGTTTTACCTTTTGCATTTTACAGGGGTGTGTGTGTGTGTATGTGTGTGTGTGTGTGTGTGTGTGTGTGTGTGTGTACACACATGCACACATGCACGCACTTAAATGTGCACACATGTATGTATGTCTTATCTATCCACTTTACTCTAAACTCCATCTAAACTCATGGCTTCTTTCTCTTAGGGGCTCTCTTGGCACATGGTGCAATGCCTTGGCCCCATACGAGGTGCTCAAACATTTATTACCTAAATGAGCAATGAACCTCTCAACTTACAAAAATGAATGAAGGGTCTAGTTGGGGGTGGGGAACCTGTGGCCTTGAGGCCTAGGTCCTTAGATGCAGCCTTTTGATTGAATCCAAGCTTACAGAACCAATCCTTTTATTAAGAGGATTTGTTCTGTGAAGTTTGGATTCAGTCAAAAGGCCACACTTGAGGACCTAGAGAGCTACATGTGGCCTTGGGGCTGCAGGTTCCCCAACCCTGGTCTAGTATGAGACCTAGAGAAAACACTAACAATAAATTATAAGCTTTTCAATATATTCCCATTAACCTAATTAACCAGCACACAATATATTGCTATAAAACACACAAAGAAAGAGTGCACTTTGAAGAAATAAAAGAAGGCTGTGTGTGGGGGGGGAGGGTGTAGAATCACTTGACTCACACAATGATTTGGGAGCAGAGCCAGAGGAATGACCCACTCAGGCTGCCTGACTTTTAGTCCAGTGCTCCTCTTCCCTTCATGCCCTGCTTTGGGGCCTCGATCCTGAATTGGAAGAGCCCAAGCTGGACTCAGGTGACCTTGGTTCAAAGCTTCTGACAAGATAGCTATTTGAGCATGGGCCAATCAATACATTTCCCTTGGCCTCAGTTTACTTCACGTGCAAAATGAGGGACAGATGGACAGATGGTTTTCTAATGTCCTGCCCAGCTCTAAATCTAGGCTCAGTGATCCTCACTCTCTGCTGACATTCCTGGAAGGGGGAAGAGACTAAGGAGAAGGTGTCTAATCCTACTTCCTTATTATCCAGATGAGGAAACTGAGATCCAAGGAAAAAACCTGAGTTCAAATCCAATTTCAGATGTTTATTAGCTATGTGGTCCTGGGTAAGTCATTTAATTTCTTAAACTTAAACCTCAGTTTCCTCAACCATAAAATGGGGGTCACAATAGCACCTACTTCACATGTGTTATGGAAATGAACGGAGCATATCTGTACAGTGCTCAGCCCAGTGCCTGACATACAATTTGGTTATTATTTAGTCATTTTTAGTCATATCTGACTCTTCACAGCTCCCTTTGGGGTTTCCTTGGCAAAGATACTGGAGTGGTTTGCCATTTCTTTCTCCAGCTCTTTTTATAAATGAGGAAACTGAGGCAAATATGATTAAGAGATTTCTCCAGGGTCGTCAAGTGTCTGAGGTCATATTGGAAGGCAGGTCTTCCTGAGTCCAGGCTTGGCACTCTACTGTTCCACCTAGCTGCCCTGCTGGGCACATAGTAGGTAATTAATAAATGCTCATTTCCTTTTCTCTTCATTTCCCAGGGAGGTATTCTCTAGGTCACTGTGGCAGCAACCACACTGGCATACCTGTTAGCACAAGTTCTTAGATCTGCTTTACTAGGAAAGATAGCTGTTTAAGGGGTCAACAATCTTTTTAAATTACATTCACTAGTTCAGGGGAAAAGTCAGCACCCTGAGCTTCAGAGAAAATACAATCAGAAAATACAGGGGAAATGCAAGCAGAGAAATAAAGACCAACAGCTGTGACTTCTAACTGTCTGAGAAATTAGCACAGATCAACAGACAGATCCAATTGTCTGACCAAGGCAATACATACATAGTTATCAGAGAGAGAAGCACCAACATCTGAGTTTTTCAAAGCTGGGGTCTCTTTAATGGCTACCCAGAGTCTCATCTGGTCAAATCACAAGAACAGTCTTCCAATGAGTGAGACCAAAAGCAAAATGTTAACCTCAGAGTAATTATATCCCCTTTTTAGAGTCAGTGGGCATCCAACCTTTGTGACTCAGTGCCTAATTAGAAATTAACAAAAGGGTGAAAACCTTCCTACAAGGAAGCCTCTCCTAAGCAAGCTTCCCTTAATGGGCTCCACAGGAGGCCTATTAATGGGTGGGAAGATCTTATAACCCATTAACCTTATAGTCATCTAGGTAGTAAACATCTAAGGCACGTATCAAAATAACCTGAAAGATGGGTGCACAAGGGTTTCAATTCATAGTGAATGAATGAATGAAAAAACATTTATTAAACACTTACAATATATATTATATATACAGTATTTACTACATATATATACTATATACAGTTAATACACTTACTATATATTATAGCTAGTAAGTGTTTAATAAACGTTTTTCATTTATTCATATATTATAATTATACATATAGAATATATACATAATAATACATATTATATATAAACACAAAGTGGTGAGTTACAAGGGACAAAATCCAACTCCTGCAATGTAAATGTCAGCTCAGACACACTCAAGTATCATCACTGATTTCCTTGCCGATAATATTAAGCATTTACAGAGCATAGTTTAGGCAGATGGTCCCATGTGTTTAATTTTGCTGATCTTGTATCAGCTTGCCTTCTAGGAATGTTGGCAGAGGGTGAGGATCATTGAGTCTAGATTTAGAACTAGGCAAGGACATTAGAGGACATCTGGTCAAACCCCCTCATTTTACAGATGAAGTAAACTGAGGCCAAGCATATTTCAATGATTGGTCCATTCTCAAACAGCCATCATGTGTCAGAAACAGCCTTTGAACCCATGTACCCCAAGTCCAGAGCCCATTGTCTTTCTACCATTCCACAAATCTCTCCAAGGGATATCAAGTCATGGGTACTGATACCAACAGACACACCTTGTACCAGCTATTATGAACAGAGGCAAAGTGACTTAACCATGGACATGTTTCCCTGGGACTCAGTTTCCTCTGTCAAATGAGAGATTTTGACTGGATGACTTCTAAACTCTCTCCTGGCATTGACACTGTAATTATGATGCTGCTGCTTAGAATGATTTTTGTCACTCTTGTGTTTATCAGTTTATAATGGTCTTCAATTGATATAGGCACTGGGCTATCATGGAAAGAAGATGAGATTTGGAGGTCAAAGAACTGGGTTCAAATTCTGATAGTCATTTTACAATATTGTATGATCTGGAACACTAACTGCTGTCAGAGGACTTAGGTTCAAATCTTGCTTCTGAGCCTTACTATCTTGGGCAAATCATCAAACCACTCTGGGCCTCAGTTTATATATCGCAAAAATGGAAATGTTGAACTAGCGGCTCCTAAAGCCCCTTTTAGCTCTATATCAATGACCCTAAGGAAGTTACTATTTTTTCTCTGGGCCTCAGTTTTTCATGATGGGAAAATCAGGACCAGATGACCTCTAAGGCCCCTCCTAGCTCTAATTACACAGATCTTGTGTTTTGGCAGACTGAGTCTCTTACTGCCCTTTAGGGGTACAGTGGTGGGGAGGAAGGCCCAGGGTTTAGATGGCTTTTGCCCCAATTCTCTTTGGGCATCTCTCATCTGACAGTTTCTCACAAACACTAAGGACACTTTAACAACAAAATAGATTTCACTTCTAAGGGTAACATCCTCTTTTGCTGTGATATATGATATGCCTGGAGCGGGTGGCATTATCTCGTGCAACAATATATGGCAACGTAACAATTCATGCCATCAGTCTGAAAAACCAGTGCCATAAACTCTAGAAATTTATCACTTGCATCTTGTAAACCCATGGATTATACATGTGCAGGTATCAGAGCTCCTTCCATGCAGGGCAACTCTTGGTTTCAAAATGCCAAGCCCCAAATGACTTTTGACATGGCACCCTTTACAAGGGTGAGGCAGTTAGAACCTGAATTTAAGTGGGAAATTAACCATGCTTCTTTATTTGGTAATTGATCAAAGTCTGTAATTAAGCCAGCTTTGTGCCTTAATTACACTGAGATTAATGAATACTGGGAGTCACAGGATCATAGATTTGGAGGAAGAAGGAACCTCAGGAATCACTTAGATCAATTCCAAGATTTTATAGATGAAGAAACTGAGGCCCCAAGGAGTCAAGTGATTTAATTAAGGTCACCAGCAAAGTTGGCAGCTGAATTCAAACTCAGGCTCTTTGTCTTGTAATATACCTCTCTTTCTACTGTATCAATACAAGTGGTTACAAGGTATTGGAGTTCATTGCTTGGACTTAAAAGAGGAGTTTCATTGAATTACATGGGCCAGGAGTCTTGGGTTCTAGTCTTGGCTCTTGCTATGGCAAGTATCTTACCCTCTCCAGGTCTCAGTTTCCTCATTTATTACATAAAAGCTTGTCTGGATGCTCTCTAAGGTTCATTCCAGATATTATTTTTCTATGATTTTTTTGAGTTGTTGCTGTTGCTTAGTTGTGTTTCAGTCCAGTCTGACTTGAGTTTGGGGTTTTCTTAGCAAAGATAATGAAGCGGTTTTCCATTTCCTTCTCCAGTTCATTTTACAGATAAGGAAAATGAGGCAATTGGATGAAGTGACTTGCCAGTGTCACAGAGTTAGTAAGTGTCTGAAGCTGGATTTGAAATCAGGAAGATGAGTCTTCCTGAGCCCAGGCTGGGCACTGTATCCACTATGGTGCCACCTAGCTGCCTCCATGCAGAAAATGGACTTGAAGTGCTGTTGATATGAATGGCTGACAGTTCAAAGATTTAAAGCTAAAAGGGAACCTTTAATCCAACCCCCTCATTTTATACATGAGGAAACTGAGGTCCAGATAGGAGAAGAGACTGGCCTAAGATCACAGTAAATAAGTAACAGAGCTGATATCTGAACTCACATCCCCTAATTTCAGAGGCCATGCTCTTTCCACTGTACTACAGGGGTTTTGTCTCCTGCTAAACAACCGATGCAGAGTGAGATAGATATCCCGACACTATGAGGAACACTCCTCCCTCTTCCTGATTTTAGTTCATTGTCTATTAATGAAGGAGTTTAGGGGAAACCTTCTTTCTGAACTTTATACGAGCCTTACAAAATCCCAGTTACTTAATAACAACAGAAACCCAAGATGCACGATGTAAAATTGCTAGAAATTGTTACTGAGGGGGCGGAGCCAAGATGGTGGAAAGGAAGCAGTAACCTCCCTGAGCTCCTTGGTCACTAAGTCTCAAAGGGTGAATCTGAGTGGATTCCGGAGTGACAGAGCCCACTGGAAGACAGAGAGTGGCAGAGTCCAGCCCAGGAGGTTGTCCAGTGTGTCTGGAGAGGTCAAGTGCAGAGCGTGTGGGGTCTGCACAGCTCAGACCTAAGAGCAGACAAGCAAACTACACCAGAGAGAGAAAAAGCCCCAGCCTGCAGACTTACCAAGGACGAATCGCAGTCATCTCGCAGAGGGAACGGATCATTGGAGCCAGGTAGGAGAGTCGGGACCCCAGTGAAGAGAGTGGCTTCTCCGGCTGCATTCAGCCCCCAACCTGGAAGTTTAGAAACTGCCTGCCTGTATAATACAGGGGCTGGAATGGCAAAGTAAATTCAAGCTGCTCTGATCCTCCCATCCCTCCTTCATGAAGCAGAAAACCCAAAGATAAGTCTCCCACCCAGATTGAAATCCCAAGTTAATGTAAATAGCCTCAGGCTTGAGAGTCTCCAAGAAGGGGTGTAACTGAGACAGCCAGGAGTCTGAAGAGAAGAGAGGGAGGGGTCGCAACAAGCCCCACCTCACCTCACCAACAAAAGCCTACTTATAGCCCAGGGGTATAGAGGCAGAAATCTGAAGTGGTCAGACTCACCCCCACCTACACATCTACATTCCTCACTGACTTCCCTGACTTAGCCATAAGCTAGCCACCCAGAGGTATTCAAAGTCAAGGATCAGGCCCTAAACTCATAGCCTGAGAAACTAAGAAACAGAAGTCACAATGGGAAGGAAGGAAGCTGAAAAGGAGAAGGGGAAGGCAAGAAAGTCTATTCAAGCCTACTATGTAGGGGAAGAACAACTAAATACACAGGACAATATAGACTCTCTACCCACACCTGAGACCACAGAAGGAAATGTGATCTGGTCTCAAGCCCAAATAGCATTCCTGGAAGAGCTTAAGAAAAATTTTAAAGACCAAATCAGGGAAGCAGTGACCAACTTGGAAAAAAGTCTCAGTGAAGAAAACAAATCCTTAAAAAGTAAAATTAGTGAAGTGATTGGAGAAAATACTTCCCTAAAAAAGGAACTTCAAAAACTAACTGAAGACCATAATTCGCTAAAAATTATGTACAATCAAACTGAAACTCAGAACTCTATGATGCAGCAGGAGTCAATAAAAAAAACGATCGAAAAATTGGAAGAAAAGTAAAATATCTCACTGGACAAATAACTGACCTAGAGAACAGATCCAGGAGAGACAACTTAAGAATTATTGGTCTACCAGAAAGCCACGATGAAAAAAGCAGTCTAGACAACATCCTCCAAGAGATTGTCAAAGAAAACTGTCCTGAGGTCCTGGAATCAGAAAATAAAATAGCTATCGATAGAATTCACCAGACTCCTCCTGAAAGAGATCCCAAAGTGAAAACTCCAAGAAATATAGTAGCCAAATTCCAGAATTACAAGATTAAAGAAAAAATTATACAAGCAGCCAAAAAGAAACAATTCAAATATCAAGGAACTACAGTTAGGATCACACAGGACCTAGCAGCTTCTACATTAAAAGAGCGGAGGGACTGGAATTTGATATTTCATAGGGCAAGAGAGCTAGGACTACAACCAAGGATTAACTACCTAGCAAAACTGAGCATAATCTTTCAGGCAAGGAGATGGATGTTTAATGAAATAAGAGACTTCCAAACTTTCCTGATGAAAAAGCAAGAGCTCAATGGAAAATTTGATCTCCAATTACAAGACTCCAGAAAGATATAAAAAGGCAAACAAGGGAAACACAGACTCACACATGCATAATTGCACACACCCACACCCACAAACACACGCTCATTACTTGGGATGCAACAAGAGCAAAATGTTCACATCCCTATATATGGAGCTGATAACTGTCAATATTTGAAATCTTTATGATTATCATGACCTTCTAAAGGGTTATACTTAGATAGAGGGTGTGGGTATGAATGCACTGACATGAAGTCTAAAAAAAAAAGACTATTAAGGGGATCAAAGAGACTGTAATGGGAAAAAGGAAAGGATAAGCTAGGAAAAGGTAAAATATGCCATCTGAAGAGGCATCAAAACACACTATAGAAGAGGGGAAGGAAAGAGGGAGAAGAACATCATTTAAACACTATTCTCACTGGTTCTGGTCCAAAGAGGGATCAAATTAATCAGTGAAGTTTAAGATTCTTTATTTTAAATTTTTTTTAATAAAGTAATTGGGGTTAAGTAACTTGCTCAAGGTTACATGGCTAGTCATTATTATTTATGTGTGGGTGCTCATTTTCTGAGGCCGGATCTGATCTCGGGTCATCCCAACTCCGAGGCCGACACTCTTACACACTGCGCCACCTAGCCACCCCTTTGGGGAAATTGGGGTTAAGTAACTTGCCCAAGGTTACATGGCTAGGTTTTTGTTTGTATGGATTAAGTGTCAGAGGCCGGCTCCGAACTCAGGTCCTTCTGATTCCAGGGCCGGCGCTCTATTCACTGCGCCACCTAGCCGCCCCGAAGTTTAAGATTCTAATGTGAATAGACACATAAATTCATTAATTAGAGGAAAAGGAGGGAGGGAGAGGAGCACTGTTTGAAATGTACTCTCATTGGTTTGGAATCAAACAGGGAGTAATTTACTCTGATAAGTATAAAAATTTATTGTGTCCTATAGATAGTGGAAGGGTAAGGGGGGGGGGGTGAAAAGGAGGAGACTAAAGGGGGGATTAGAAGGGAGGGAAACAGTAGTAAGGGAAGAGGGTGGGTTAAGAAGGGGGGATCACTGGGTGGGAACACTGAGGGAGGGGGCGGTCAAAAGGGAAAACTTCAAGGAGGGGAAGGGAGAAGGAAGAAACAAAAACATAAACAGGGGAGGGAATAGGATGGAAGGAAAGAGACAGATAGTCATCATTACTGTGAATGTGAATGGGATGAACTCTCCCATAAAACTGAGATGGAAAGCAGAATGGATTAAAAAACATAATCCTACAATATGCTGTCTACAAGAAACAAATCTGAAACAAAGGGATACCCACAGGGTAAAGGTAAAAGGTTGGAGTAAAATTTATTATTTTTATCTTTTATTTATTATAAGAATGCCTTAAAAAGTCGAATTTGCCAGATAGAAAAAGAATCTCAAAAGCTCACTGAGGAGATTCATTCCTTCAGAGTTAGACTGGAGCAAATGGAAGCTAGTGACTTTATGAGAACTCAAGATACTATTAAACAGATCCAAACAAATGAAAGAATAAAAGGCAATGTGAAATATCTCATGGGGAAAACCATTGACCTGGAAAATAGATCCAGGAGAGATAATTTAAAAATTATTGGACTACCTGAAAGCCATGATCAAAGAAAGAACCTAGAAATCACCCTTCAAGAAATTCTCAAGGAAAATTGCCCTGATGTTTTAGATGCAGAGGGCAAAATAGAGGTTGAAAGAATCCACAGATCACCTCCTGAAAAGGATCCCAAAAAGAAAACTCCCAGGAATATTATAGCCAGGTTCCAGAATCCCCAGATTAAGGAGAAAATACTACAAGCAGCCAGGAAGAAACAATTTCAATATTGTGGAAACACAATCAGAATAGCCCAGAACCTGGCAGCTTCTACACTGAGGGATCGAAGGGCATGGAATATGATATTCCAGAGGGCAAAAGAACTGGGAATGAACCCAAGGGTCACCTACCCAGCAAAACTGAATATTTTGTTTCAGGGGAAAATATGGTCATTCAGTGGAATAGAGGACTTTCAAGCATTCTTGAGGAAAAAACCATAGTTGAATAGAAAATTTGACATTCAGACGCAAGAAGCAAGAGATGCTTGAGAAGGTAATCAAGGAAAAGAAATCAAAAGGAACTTATCAAAGTTGGACTATTTATATTCCTACATGGAAAAACAATAACTGTGTTTGATGAAACCTTTCTCATTATGAAAATAATTGAAGAAGGGTACATGGCATATGTTCACAGGTATACATGGATAGAGGACACAGGTTGAATTTGATGGGAAGGGATGATTCTTTTTTTTTTTTTTGGAGGGCAATTGGGGTTGGATGACTTGCCCAGGGTCACGCAGCTGGGTTTTTGTTTGTGTGTTGGCTGTCTGGGGCCGGATCCCAGCTTGGGTACTTCTGGGCACTCTGCTCACTGCGCCACCTAGCCGCCCCAAGGAAGGGATGATTCTTAAGGGGGTGAAGATAAGAGGTGAGAGAAGAAAGTGGCAAGAGGAGATGGAGAGAGACAGGGTAGGGTAAACTATCTCATGTAGAAGAGGCAAGGGGAAGTAGTTACAGGGGAGGAGAAGAATAGGAAGGCAAAAAGGCAAAAGCATATTCTCATTGAAGTTGGCTCAAGGAGAGAATCACATACATACTAAATGGAATATCTTACCCTCACTCACTCTCCTGAGTAGGGGAAAGGGGGATGAGAGGGGGGATGATAGAGGGGAGGACATTCTGGGGGGAGGGGAGGTTGGAAGTACCCACTATCAAAAAGGGACAGGATCAAAGTAGGGAATGGAACAGGTGGGAGGTGAGACGGGTGGGAGAGAAATATAAGCAGCCTTTTACAATATATCTACTATGGTAATGTTTTGCATAGCTATACATGTACAACACATACTGAATTGCTTATCTTTTCAGAGGGAGTGGGTGACAAGGGAGGAAGGGAATGGATCTGAAAATCGAAGTTTTGAAATTAAATGCTTCATAAGATGTCCAGGCATTGGGGCTCAGAGATGCACTTTGCCCTAATGGCAAAGTTGAAGGGGGTATGGGAGAAGATATGGGAGAGAGCAGATTGGATGAGGGGATATCTAGTGGGACTGCTATTCTGGGGTCGTGGGTAGGGAAAAAATGGGGGGAAAATGTAACTCATAATCTGGTAGAAATGAATGATGTAAACCAGAAGTTAATAAAGCATTTGTTTAATTTAAAAAAAAAAAGAAGTGACCAAGCTATCACTCTTTGCAGATGATATGATGATATACTTAGAGAATCCTAGAGAATCAAGTAAAAAACTACTTGAGACAATAAATAAATTTGGCAAAGTTGCAGTATATAAAATAAACCCACACAAATCAGCATTCCTGTACATCTCTAATGAAACTCAACAACAAGAGATAGAAAGAGAAATCCCATTTAAAGTCCCTGTAGACATTATAAAATATTTGGGAATCTACTTGCCAAAACAAACCCAAAATCTATATGATTACAACTACAAAACACTTCTCACACAAGTAAAATCAGATCTAAATAGTTGGAAAAATATCAATTGCTCATGGCTGGGTCGAGTTAATATAATAAAAATGACAATTTTACCCAAACTAAACTATATATTTAGTGCCATACCAATCAATTTACCAAAAAACTACTTTGTAGAGGTAGACAAAATAATAACAAAATTTATTTGGAAAAACAAATGGTCTAGAATATGAAGGGAATTAATGAAAAGAAATGCTAGGGAAGGTGGACTAGCTATGCCAGATCTTAATCTGTATTATACAGCAGCAGTCATCAAAACTGCTTGGTACTGGCCGAGGTGTAGAGTAGTGGATCAATGGAATAGATTAGGCGCAGGAGACCCAGCAGTAAATGAATATAGTAATCTATTGTTTGATAAACCCCAAGATCCCAGTTTTTGGGATAAGAATGCACTGTTTGACAAAAACTTCTGGGAAAACTGGAATACAGTATGGCAGAAAGTGGGCATAGATCACTATCTAACACCATATACCAAAATCAAGTCTAAATGGGTGCATGATCTAGGTGTAAAGGATGATACTGTAAGCAATTTGGGAAAGGAAGGAATAGTTTACCTGACAGACTTGTGGAGAGGGGAAGATTTTAGGACCAAACAAGATTTAGAGAGCATTATAAAATGCAAAATGGATAATTTTGATTACATTAAATTGAAAAGCTTCTGTACAAACAAAGCCAATGTAATCAAGATCAAGAGGGAGGTGGGAGGGGAAAGAATTTTTACAACTTGTGTCTCTGATAAAGGACCCATTTCTAAAATTTATAGAGAATTGAGCCAAATCTATATGAATACAAGTCACTCCCCAATTGATAAATGGTCAAAGGATATGAACAGGCAGTTTTCAGAGAAAGAAATTAAAGATATCTATAAGCATATGAAGAAATGCTCTAAATCACTAGTAATTAGAGAAATGCAAATCAAAACAACTCTGAGATACCACATCCCTCCAGTCAGATTGGCTAAGATGACAAAACAAGAAAGTGACAAATGCTGGAGAGGATGTGGACAAATTGGAACACTAATACATTGCTGGTGCAGTTGTGAACTTATCCAACCATTCTGGAGAGCAATCTGGAATTATGCCCAAAGGATTATAAATAATTTCATACCCTTTGACCCAGCCATACCACTTCTAGGGTTATATCCCAAAGAGATCATAGAAGTGGGAGGAAGATCCATATGTACAAAAATATTTTTAGCAGCCCTTTTTGTGGTTGCAAAGAATTGGAAACTAAAGGGGTGCCCATCAATTGGGGAATGGCTAAACAAGTTGTGGTATATGAATGTAATGGAATATTGTTGTGCTATAAGAAACAAGGAGGTGATGGATTTTACAATTACCTGGAGACTTATACAAACTGATGCTGAGCGAGAAGAGTAGAATCAGAAGAAATTTGTATACAATCACAGACATACCATATCTGTGATGACCAACTATGACAGACTGGACTCTTTTCAGCAATGCAGTGATATAAGTTCATCCCAAAAGACTCAAGAAAGTGAGAAAAGTGCCATCCAGAGATATAACTAGAAAGAACTGAGCCTGAATCCTGATGGAAGCAAACTAAATGATCTTTTTCTTTTCAAAAAAAAAAAAAGAAATTGTTACTGAGAATCCGGACCTCCTGGCTCATACAATCATGGATTACCAATGGAGTATAAACTGTTTTGTTTTTATGCCTGGCACATAGCAGGTACTTAATAAATGTATACTGGCTTTTTAACTCAAAATCTATGAGTCATGATCCCCTCATTTTATAGAGGAAATACCAGAGATAAGGAATGACGTGGTCAAAGTCACATAGCTAGTGAGAGAGCCAGGATTAGATCCCCAGCATTCTTACTACAAATTTCACGCTTTTTGACAGGCTGCTAGAAATCCACTCTTGAATTCCCAACCCTCAAGCTTTCACCATAGCTGAAGGTCAGCATATACCTCTAAATGGGACAATTTTGGTTTGATGTTTTCCTCCCTCCCCCCCACTCTTCATCACCTTCCACAGACCTCAGCCAGGATTTTGCTGCTGTGGGACCACAGAACTATGAGCACTGAAGGGCAGGAATACTTTCTCATAAGAAGGCAGAAATGACTTCAGGGATCTCGGGAACAGGCTGAGATGCTGTCCTGGAGTAATCTCTTCTGGCTGCACCATAAATGCAGTTAACGGACCATCACTTAACATACCAGCTCTGACTTTTTACTTGCTTGTTCAGGGAAAGCCAGAAGCCCCATCTGACTGTATGTCATTTTGGACACCTGGTCTTTGAATAGTTCACCAATGACTTGCTGTAATCAAACTAACATTTTAAAGTTCCTTTTTGCATGGAGGGTACTTTAATAAGTGTTCTGTGGGATGCAAAGAAATGGGAGACATAGTCACGGGATCCCAGCTTTTGAGTTGGAAGGACATTCAGATGGTCATCTGGTTCAATTCCTTTCATTTTACTGGAGAGGAAACTGAGGACCATAAAGGTGAAGGCACTTGCCCAGTTAGCAACTCAGTTAGCAACTTCAGAGGTAGATCTTCTGACTATGGAGTCAATACCCTTTCCATTGAATCACATTTCCTCTTCTCCCTGATCTTGAGGAGCTTGCAATATAGCAGAATCAATAAGACAAGATAACATGGGCAGAATGTACAAAACACCATAAAGATGGCCAGAGTGTTTCATGGTATGGAGGAGCACTAGATTTGGGAGTAGATGAGCTGCCATCATTAGAAGTAATATAATTGAGGGGCGGCTAGGTGGCACAGTGAATAGAGCATAGGCCCTGGAGTCAGAAGGACCTGAGTTCGGAGCCGGCCTCCAACACTTAATCCATACAAACAAAAACCTAGCCGTGTAACCTTGGGCAAGTTACTTAACCCCAATTGCCCCAAAGGGGTGGCTAGGTGGCACAGTGAGTAAGAGGGCCGGCCTCGGAGTTGGGATGACCCGAGATCAGATCCGGCCTCAGAAAATGAGCACCCACGCATAAATAATGACTAGCCTCGTAACCTTGAGCAAGTTACTTAACCCCAATTGCTTTAAAAAAAAAAAAAAGAAGTAATATAATTGGATGGTGGAGTAGAAACAGCGTGTCCAAGCCACTCTTCCCCCAGACTACCTCCAAATTATGTAAAAGGGGTCTCTGAACAACTTCTGGAGCCCCAGCACCCACAGAACAACACAGAGAAGCTAACCTCCCGCTGAGGACAGCCCAGCAGCCCTGCAGGAAGGACCAGCCCAGTGATCTGGGAGTCGGCAGCAAAGCACGAAGTGCTCAGGGAGCCGAGCACAGGTTCACCTGAGTAGCGGCTTTAGCCCCAGGGCGGCAGGGCCAGTAGCCAGCTGGAGGGACCCCAGAACACCAGCAGCTGTGGCAATTCCAGAATTATCAACATAGACATGCCTAGGACAAAGTGAGAGGTTAGTGCCCTATGGACTTTGGGACCAGTATTTGGGGAACGCATTGGCTACCTCCCCTGGGGGCTAGAAGCCGCTGAGGAGACACACCATTTTGTAGTTTTCAGAGGCAGCTCTAGCTCCTGGCCTGTGAACTGTATGGAGATACAGCGATCAGTCTTGGGGGGTAATCGCTTTTGCTTTAACCTCCCTGGATCTGGATTGTGATCTAGGGTGGAGGTCATGGAAACAGAAGTTGGCCTCCCACACACATTCGGGACAAAAGTTCCCATCTGGCGCCAGGCCATACTGTGGCAACAAGCCCAAAAGTCAAGTAATTAAGTGGCAATATGCCAAGGCAAAGGAAACAAATTAAACAGAAAAATGCAACCTTAGACTCCTACTTTGGGGGCAAAGAGGATCGAGGCATAGAGTGAGAAGAGGGCTGTGAGGTCAGAAGTCCTGCTCCAAAAGCCCCAGGGGAAAACATGAGCGGGTTGCAGGCCATAGAGGACCTTAAGAAGGACTTTAAAAATCAAATAAGAGAAGTGGAGGAAAAATTGGGAAGAGAATTGAGAAGGATGCAGGAAAAGTATGAAATGAGGGTCAACAGCCTGACTGAGGAAAACAACACCTTAAAAAATAGACTAGCTCAAATGGCAAAGGAGGCCCAAAAGGGCAATGAGGAGAAGAATGCCTTAAAAAGTCGAATTTGCCAGATGGAAAAAGAATCTCAAAAGTTCACTGAGGAGATTCATTCCTTCAGAGTTAGACTGGAGCAATGGAAGCTAATGACTTTATGAGAAATCAAGATGCTGTTAAGCAGATCCAAACAAATGACAGATTAGAAGGCAATGTGAAATATCTCATGGGAAAAACCACTGACCTGGAAAATAGATCCAGGAGAGACAATTTAAAAATTATTGGACTACCTGAAAGCCATGATCAAAGAAAGAACCTAGAAATCACCCTTCAAGAAATTCTCAAGGAAAATTGCCCTGATGTTTTAGATGCCGAGGGTAAAATAGAGGTTGAAAGAATCCACAGATCACCTCCTGAAAAAGATCCCAAAAAGAAAACTCCCAGGAATATTATAGCCAGGTTCCAGAATCCCCAGATCAAGGAGAAAATACTACAAGCAGCCAAGAAGAAACAATTTCAATATTGTGGAAACACAATCAGAATAGCCCAGGACCTGGTAGCTTCTACACTGAGGGATCGAAGGGCATGGAATATGATATTCTAGAGAGCAAAAGAGCTGGGAATGAACCCAAGGGTCACCTACCCAGCAAAACTGAGTATTTTGTTTCAGGGGAAAATATGGTCATTCAGTGGAATAGAGGACTTTCAAGCATTCTTGAGGAAAACACCAGAGTTGAATAGAAAATTTGACATCCAGACACAAGAATCAAGAGATGCCTGAGAAGGCTATCAGGGAAAAGAAATCAAAAGAAACTTATCAAAGTTGAACTGTTTACATTCCTATATGGAAAAACAATTACCGTGACTGATGAAATCTTTCTCAGTATGAAAATAATGGAAGAAGGGTGTATGGTCATATGAATACATATGTGAATGTGTGTATATATGTTTACAGTTATACATGGAGAGAGGGCATAGGTTGAATTTGTTGGGAAGAGAGGATACTCAAGGGGTGAAATTATGAGGTGAGAGAGGAAAGTGGCAAGAGGAGATGGGGAGAGACAGGGTAGGGTAAACTATCCCATGTAGAAGAAGCAAGGGAAGTGGTTGCAAGGGAGGGGGAGAATAGGAAGGCTAAAAAGGCAAAACCACATTCACATTGAATTTGGTTCAGGGAGAGAATGACATACATACTAAATGGGATATCTCAACCTGCAGCAGAATAGGGGGAAGGGGGATGAGAGGAGGGATGATGGATGGGAGGGCATCCTTGGGGGAGGGGAGGTTGGAAGTACCCACTATAGAAGAGGGACAGGATCAAGTAGGGAATGGACCAGGTGGGGGTAGGATGAGTGGGAGGGAATTATAAGCAGCCTTGTACAATATATCTACTATGATAATGTTTTGCATAGCTAGACATGTACAACATATACTGAATTACTTATCTCCCCAGAGGGAATGGGTGACAAGGGAGGAAGGAAATGGATCTTAAATTTGAGGTCTTAAGATTAAATGTTTCAAATATATATAAATACTATTATTAATACTCTTTTGCTTGTAATTGGGAGATAAGATGTGCAGGCATTGGGACACAAAGATCCACCTTCCTCTAATGGAAAAGTCGAAGAGGGTATGGGAGAAGATATGGGAGAGAGTAGATTGGAGGAAGCGATATCTTGTGGGACTGCTATTCTGGGAGGGTGGGTAGGGGAAAAACAAGGCGGGGTGGGGGGAAATAATTGTAACTCAAAATCTGCCAGAAATGAATGATGTAAAACAGAAGTTAATAAACATTTGTTAAAAAAAATTTAAAAAGATACAATATCAAATAAAAAAATAAATAAAACAAAAAAATTTAAAAAAAGAAGTGATATAATTAGAAGTGACAACCAAAACTATAGGAGAGGACATGATCACCACGGGGGAAGTTTTCGAGGAGAGAAGTGGGTCAAGGGTAGAACCTTTAGCATTTAAAGGAAAATAGGAAGGAGAGGAGCTTGTAAAGGAGACAGGAACAGTCAAAGGGAAGAGAATTAGAGCAGCCATAACAGTGAGATGCTGGGGAAATCCAAGAGAGAAGAGAATTTCAAAAAGTAGGGACTAGGGGTGACTAGGTGGTGCAGTGAGTAGAGCACTGGCCCTGGAATCAGGAGGACCTGAGTTCAAACCATGCCTCAGACATTCAACGAAGTGACCTTGGGCAAGTGACTTAACACCAATTGCCCTCCAAAACAAGCAAAAAAAAAAAGTAGGGACTACTTCAACACCATAGAATGTGTCAAATTCTACAAGAGAAGTCAAGGAAAATGAAAACCAAGAAAATGGTCAGCACACAGTATATAATCTACTCTTCTGCAAATTAGTCATAACTGAAAATGTTACATCCAAATCTTCGTGACTCCATTTGGGATTTTCTTGGCAAGGATTCTGGAGTGGTTTGCCATTTCCCTTACTTCATTTTCCAGTGAGGAAACTGAGGCAACAGGGTTAAGTGACTTGCCCAGGGTCACACAGCTAGTGTCTGAAGATAGATTGGATCTCATGAAGATGAATCTTCCAGGTTCCAAGCTCAGCACTCTATCCACTACCCCATCTAACTGTCCTAAATGAAATTAGATTTTCCTGGTGACTTCCCTCATTATTTTAAAGATGCTTGATCTCCCATTTCTGTTTCATCTTCAAATGGGATGTGATTCCTAATGATTTGGCTTTAAACCCCATCCTAGTAGAATGCAAGATTCTTGAGAACAAAGGCTATTGGGATGATTTAAAAAAAAAACAAAAACTCAAGTGCCTAGTGTTATTCCTGGCACAAAACAAGGGCTTAATATACACTTTCCAAATTGAATTGGATTTCACTATTCTAGGTCTCTATCATCTTTGAAAATCTTTGTATACCTTTCAGAAGATAATGCTCCACCCCCAAAATTAATTTATATTTATTGTGAATGTATTTTCTATTTACTTATTCTTGCCCCTGTCATTTGTCTCCGTATACTGTAGCCTCCTTTGAGACAGGGCTCAGATAATTTTTTGTTCTTGTATCCACAGTGACTGGCACTTCCTGGGTATTTAATAAATGTTCATTGTGATTGTAATTATTTGACTTCTGTGCAAACACTGAATTATTTACTACTTAAAGGAACTCTAGTGTAAATAACAAGGATTTTTTGTAACACAAATTATTTCCCATTATCTGTATCATGGATTTTATAAATTGAGACTTTTTTCCTTTCCTTTTTTTTTTTTTTTTTTGGAGGGAGGAATGCAAGGTAAGTGGAGTTAAGTGAATTGCCCAAGGTCATAGAGCTAGTTAATTGTCAAATGTCTGAGGTCAAATTTGAACTCAGGTCCTCCTGACTTCAGAGCCAGTTCTCTATTCACTGTACCACCTACCTTTCCCAAGGTTTTTTTTCACTTAACATCCTAGATGTTGGGTTCCTGTCCCTCTCTTCTGTCTCACTGGAGTTGACTGTTGTCATATCCATTGGAGAAATTGATACTAATACTTTGATATGTTGGAATGAGTCCTGGCCTGGGAGTCAGGAGATATGTATGCAAGTTCCAACTTAGTCTCACATTTGTTATGTTACCTTGGATAAGTTAAAGCTCCCTTTTGAGCCTCAGTTTCCCTTTCTGTAAAAATGGGTGAATTAATAGAGACTCGGTTTTCATATTCAATCTTTTTTTTCTTCCTTTTCTCTGATAGAAATATCTGTTTAATTTGGAGCTTAAGAATTTGAAAAATACATTTAATAAGAGTAAAAAATGAAAGGATTAGAGTGCATTGTAATGTCTAAGCTATTTTTTGGTGATGGTGACATTCTATGATCCCAAGGGAAGCCAGCTGGGCTCTGCCCCACTCCTGTGAAAAATGCAATCGAGCCTGGACTGTCATCATTTCTGTCTGGGGCTGATGTGTGACTAGACTGTACAGAAAACCTTTCTGGAGGGCTGAGGTCGGCCACTTTCAAAATCAACTTTTAAAGATTGGGGTAATAAAATGAGCCAGCCAGTGAGCAGACGGTCAGAGTCAGAGACAGAAGCGTGCTCAATTTGTACAGCCCATGATGGGAAATGATATCCTTTATGCCTGTTTGTACTGTTGGGGTCAGAAAGGAAACAACTTCTTTCAATTCCTACAAGACTGCACAGAAATGGAAGAACATCGAATTATTCTGGAGAAATGAAGCTGATTGCGGTATAATTGTAATGACCACTCTTGGCCCTGGAGCAAAGATAAGGAAATACACCACCCTCATACACGCAGGGACTATACATGTGCCATATTGCTTGACTGTCAGACTTGGTAATAGGTACTCATTTTTTTGTACCTGATTTTCTTTGTCAAAAGGGAACGTTCACAGGATGGGGTTAGGAGGGAGTATGCATGGAAATAATTGTGGCTTAAGAACAAAAGGCATTAGTAAAACTTTATTCTTAAAAAAAAAAAAACAACAAAACTTTTTTAGAGTAGGGAGAGACCTTCCCCCAGATTATAGAAGATTTGAAAGCTGAGACAATTTGTGATTTGTCCAAGGTCCCACAGTCAGATTATAGAATTAGAACTTTAAAGGACTAATCCCTTTAATATGTAATATGAATCCAAAATACCCCCCAAATCACCTAGCCCAATGCTCACCTCATTTTTCTGAGTAAATGTGGGCCAGTTTCAAGTGACTTGGCTAAGATCACACTGGCAGTAAGTAGGTTTTGAATTCAGGTCATTGGACTCCACAGGCATTGCATTCTCCACTACAAGTTCCCACTAAAAATCCAGAATTGTGACTCCCAGTCCAATATTCCTCTTTGTTCAGTCTTGTGATTTCATCACTGTTGGGAATTCCCTGTATAGAAACTCCCTCCACTGATACAGATTGGCAAACCAACTCATCCATTCCAACTCCTAGGGAGGTAGGAAAAGCAATGGAATCTACCCAAGATCCCTGACTGCATATATGCCTTAAGCAAGTTGCCATGGTTTTGAAAGATTAAATGACCCATCCAAGCTCACACAGCAGTTACACGTCAGAGGAAAGACATGAATCCAGATCCTTCTGATTCCAGGGATGGTTTTTTATTAACTACATCACATTGAATCTCATATTTCACTTTACCATGATTGCTATAATTTAACAAAGACTATAAAAACATTTTCCTCAAGTCCCCTGTCTATTAAAAAAATGTACTCTCTCTCCCTTCACATTTTTAATAGTTTTCTTATTGGGTAGAGGAAAAGAAGGAAAATAAGAATAATTGGATTTAAATTAAAAGAACCCTTAGAAGTTATCTAGTAAAACCCCATCATTTTATGGAGGAAACTGAGGCCCAGAGAGAAGAAATACCTTGCCTAAAGTCACACAGTTTGTAAGGAGCATGGTAGGGATTTGAACTCAGTTCTCTTGACTCTCCATCAAGTACTATCTCTTCTAGGCCAAAGATTGTCCATTCATGGACATCTAGATCTGTTTCACTTTCACTCACTCAGCTCCAAGACTAGCAGGATTGCTGCTTTTTTGGTTTCACCTCATTACAGGGTCAGATATAGGGGCTTCATTGAATCTCAATTGTTTTGGTTGCTCCTAATTCTACCTTGTATGGTGAGAGTTCCAGATCTGAAGTCAAGGGGTCTAGGTTCCAGTGCAGGCTCTTCTCCTTGCTTTGTGACCTTGGGTAAGTCCCTTAAGCCCTCTGATTTCCCTATTCTTTTCAAATGAAGTGGACTAGATGACTTCTACGAGTCCCTCCGGCTCTAAATCCTTGATCTAAATCTGTGATTCTTATTCATAAAGAAACAGTCATGCTTCCAAGGAAGACTGGGGTTAGGGAGCAGGGATATGAATTCTGGGAGAGAAGCACGAAAAAGGAAGCTCTAGAGGGGAATACAGTTAGAAGTTAAATAGGAAAAGAAAGAAGGGGGGAAACCATGAGAAGGACTTTAGGAACCGGAACCAAGAGAATAGTAGTGCAGACAGTGATAGGTCTCTTCTAGCTCTCAGTGTCTGATTCTATGAGCCTATAAATCTGTTGGTACACTCGGCTTTACAAAGTAATCATGGCTGCTGTGTCTAAATCATTCAAGGTTTACATAGAACTTTCCTTAGAATGATCCTCTGAGATAGCTAGCTAAATATTACCATCCCCATTTTCCAGTGAGGAAATGGAATTTCCAAGGTGTTGTTCAGGGTCATGCAACCAATAAGTGGAAACAGTGCTATTTGAAGCCTGGAAGATCACAGGTAAAGCTGGAAGGGGCTTTTGAGATATTTATTCCTGTGCCTTTGTTGTACCTAGCAGAACGCTACGGTTTTGCAGGTAAGTGTTCCAGTTCCTGTTAAGGTTAAGTGACTTGTTTAAGACCCTACGGCTTGTAAATGGCAGAACTAGGACTTGAAGCCAGGGTTCCTCCAAACTATGCTCTCTCCAATGGCAGCACTCTAGCTCCAGAGTAGATTATGAACTCGTTAAGGTGGCTGTAAATTCATTTTGCTTTACCAGGGAATTCCATGGTATTGTCAGAGCTGCTGTAGGTCTGTTTCCCATGACCCTTCAAATGGCAGTGGCTTCATTAACACTTTGAGTTTCTCCTTTGTACTCTAGTCTCTCTGCCAAGGAGTTAATGATGTGCAAACACTTAAGTGCAGAAAGAGAGCATATAATGAGGGGCCTACCCAAGAAATCCTTCCTACAGAAAGGTGGCACAGGACAAAGATAGTATCAATTTCCAGAGAGATTTAGAGAGTCACAGATGATAGTTTTAAGACTGAGTCATTGGGAGAGAGGTTAGGAATATTCACGCATTCAACAAATATTTATTGAGTGTCCTTTATGGACTCTTTCTTAAAGAGGGCCTCAGTTTCCTTATCTATAAAATGATTTGGGTTAGACTGGATGGCCTCTGAGGTCCAGTCTAGTTCTAGATCTGTGATCCTACAATCTCCTGGCAGTTGTAGACAGTGTCACCTTGAGCAAACCATTTCCATGGACCTCTGGACACCATGTCTCTAGAAGACTTAATCTTTTCAGTTTTGTTTCTCTTGTCTTTCCCAATTCCTCTTAATTCTAGTGCCCCCTGCTCCATTAATTATTTCCTATTTATCCTGTACGTAGCTTTTCTTGTACATATCTGTATGCTGCTTGTCTCTCCCATTAGAATGTCTTTTGCTTTTCTTTATATTCCCTTAACAGAGTTCCAGGCACTTAATAAATGCTTATTGACTGATTGCCCTGGGGCTCTTCCTTTCCAGATTACTGAGCATATGAACAGAAAACTCATATGGCTCACCCTACCTAGCCTGATCTAGCCATTCTTCCATATTGGTCCCTTTCCATCTCTTGTTATAAAAATCTAATCAAATCAACACTGACCTTTACTATTAGAAAGGTTGGATCAATCAACTTCACTAGGGCTCCATTCACCACCACCCTCCCACCCCGACTTCCCAAATTAAAGTTCCCTTCTCTGACCTTCATTCTCTTATATGAATTGTTTTGCCCATTAGAATATATGCTCCTTCGGACCAGGGACTATCATTTTTGTGAAGAGCTTAGCATCATGGATAGAAAGTTTTAACCTCAGGGCCATGAAGACTTATATACAAAACAATTTTCCCATAGCCATAATGTAAGGACCTATTTGGAATCTCAGTTCATGTACCCCATCATAACCAATCAGTCAATCCACTGGCCTCAGTTTCCTTCTCCATTTAATGAAAAGGTCACCCCTAACATCCTGATATTCTAGGTGTTAGTTATTCATAATAACAATGCCTTGATGTTTTCTTTGATATAAAGGGATCCTGGTCGAAGTATGTAGAAGCATAAGGGCACTTGAGGGAGAAACGAGGCTGAGGAATTCCATGAAATCCTTTCCAAAACTTTCAGGTCCCTTAGACAAAGAAACAGTTCCAAAGTCCCTCTGGCCTATGCTTTGTCTTGTTTCACATATCTTAACCAGTGGGTGCCCCTTAGAACATGCTTCCCTGACACCAAAACCTCCCTGTAGTTCTTGATATTAAGTGATCTCTATGATTAAACTGCCTTTTAATTATTTAATGAGATGTCAATGGAGCATACTATTGTGACATTAAAATAGACTGCAACTCCCTTCCAAATGCCAAGGAGAGGCAGGGGACCATTACTTTGTCAAAATGTTCTTACCCAGTGACTTTATTTCCAGTACACTAGTTCATGTTTCAAATACTTCAGGAATGGCAAGAGCTGTTCTGACAGGGGTACCACCAAGTAACTGTGACTCATTAATGGTTTCATTGGTTTGGCACCAACATTCAAACTTTGCCCTCCCTGAAAGCTGCCTGTTTTAAAGAATTGGCTCTGGGTGGGGGAGAGTTGTCCTAGGATAATAGATATGGGCTGGAAGTGACCTTAGAGGCCATCCAGTCCAACTCCCTCATTTTACTTATGAGGAAACTATGGTAGAGAGGTTAAGTAAACTAATCAAAGATGCACAGGGAGTAAGCAGCAGAGCTGGGATTTGAACTCATATTGTCATACTCTGTCACACAATGTTTTTTCCCTTACACCATGCTGTCTGTCAATATGACTTCAAATAGAGGCATATCAAGATCTGGGCCAGAGTTTGCCTTGACAGAAACAGATTCTATACTGGGGCAAGGGTGAGGGTGGAGAGGAGGGAAACTGCAAGATAATAGATGATTCTATTGAAGGAAATCTGGATACTCAGAAGAGCTAGCCCTAAGTAAGTTCATTGACTCTACTTTCCACCCTGATTCCAAGGGAATTCTAATTCCATCTGGAGGATGTGCATTCCAATGATGAAATGCTAGAGACATAACCAACGACACTGAGAAGCAACATAACATACGGGAAGGGTATAAATGTGGAGTTAGAAGACCTGGGTTCAGATCCTACTTTTGTTACTACCTCTGTGATCTTGGGCAAACCATTTAACTCTATGGACCTCAGTTTCCTCATCTGTAAAATGAAGAGGTTAGAATATATGGCCTCTAAGTTTCCTTCCAAGGCTAAATCTATGATCTATGATTCTAACTGCGTTGTGTTCAACATATTACTTCTTTTCTCTGGTCCTACTTCCTTCTCCATTAAATGAGGAGGTTGAAACAGATAATTTCCAAAGTCTTTTTTCAATTATGCGATCCCCTGAATTGTACTTAAGATATAATTGCCCTTTAACACTTAGAAGGGTCTGTCTTAGGAGGGTCAGTCTATGTAACTTCCAGCTACAAGGATTTCAATGCTTCACTTCCTGGTTGGAGTAACTTATTCACTCTGTGCTGTCCATGGTGCTGACTCCAGACTGCTAAAGCCCATCCTCAGCCACATACTGCCCTAGGTTTTCAGTTCATGACTCAACTTCTTGCACACCAGCCCTATCACTGAATTTACCTATACTCCTGCTGGTAACTACAATCATTACTAATCTTTGCCTGTTCTAACCTAACTAGGATAATGGTTATGGGAGTGATGAAGACAGATAGAAAAGATGTCATCTTGGTAAAAATGACAAGATTTGGTTAATGGTTGGATATGTGGGGTGCATAAAAGTAAGGAGTAGAGGGTGACACTGAAGTTGCTAACCTGGGTGATTCAAAGAATAGGCAAAGAATCACAGACCTGGAAGAGATCTTAGAGGACATCTAGTCCTACCTCCTTATTTTAAAAATAAGGAAACTGAGGCACAAAAGGTAAGTGGTTTGCTTGGGATTATACAGTTAGTAAATGTCTGAGGCATGGTTTGAATACATGTCTTCTTGACCCCAAGTCCAGCATGCTACCCATCATACTATCTAGCTGCTCCAACAAAATGGAGAAATTCAGAAGAGGAGCCAGTTGTTGGGGAAAGATAAATAAGTTTGGTTTTGTACAATGTTGATTTTCAGATGCCTATGGTACCATCCAGTTAAAATTATCCAAAAGGTGGCTAGTGATAAAAGAGTGAAGTTTGGTTTAAGTAAGAATCATGTCTTGCACCGTTATTTAACTGCTTGATAAGTGTTTGTCTTGTCTCCTTGACTAGACTGTAAGCTTCTTGAGAGCAGGGGCCATGTCTTACGTATGCATTTTCCCAACAGTACAAGATATACAGAGGATGCTCAATGGATCAAAGATTCAAAACTGAAAGGTACCTTAAAGGTCATCAAGTCCACCCACTTCATTTTTCAGATGAGGAAAATGAGGCTCATAAAGGTGAAGGGACTTGCTCAGAGGTCACTGATGCATTGACCTATGTGCCATGGAGTAGAACAGCTTTAGCTTTGCCTACTCCTGAAAGAGAGTAGACTAGAGAAGATCTGGTCAGAACAGAGAGAATTGCTGTAAGCCTACCCTCTTTACCTTGCCTGCCTCCTCTTATGGACACACTCATTTCTTTCATCAAAATAACCTCCAGTCCTAAAATGAAGATTGACACAAAGATAGCTTTCCTTCATTCCAGATAGAGCTTTCACTTTCAGTTAGTTCTGGGAAGACTCTTGGGTGTCATTACTTGTTACTTACATTGCCCAATAACCAGATGTTAATCACACATCAAAATCACTTTACACATCCATAGTGAGTGATTTTTGAATCAATAAACTAATTTATTGCAAAATCAATCAGTTTAAAATTAATACCTTCTCTCTCCCTCCTTTGACCCTTGTGAGCTGTATCTATTTAAGAGAAAACATGTAATTGTTTAATCATTTTTTCATTTCAAAACTATAATCCTTCATGCGAATTAAAACTTTAATTATCATTCAATGAGCTCAGTTCCTTCCCCCTACCAACATATAGACATCTTCCTTAGCATCCTAGAGAATATTCCTAAGGGTTGAAGGGATACCTCCACAATATACCTCAAATTCCCTCAATCAGCCTAGTTTCCAAAGGTTGGAGTGGAAAAGGAGGGAAAGCCTGCCTGTAATCTACCATAAGCATTATTTTTTAATATAGAATCATATTTTTTCCCTCAAGGGAAAGGACATTGGATTCGAAATTAGAATTTAACCTTTTTGGGGACAAAGAGTGTATCTTTTGTTTGTCTCTGTATCCCTAGCACCACAGTGCCTTACACATAATAGGTACTTTAGTGTTCATTGAATTGGATTAAGGTTCTATCTCTGTTACTTAGAACCTGTGTGATCTCAGGAAAGTCATAATCTTTCTGGACCTAAACTTTATCCTCTTTAAAATGAGAGATGGTGATGATGAATTAAATGACCTCTAAGGTGCCTTTTAGCTTTAACACTTGGTGAATATAATTTAGTGTTGTATAGACATGACCTTGAACTAAGATCTCATCATAGGAGGCAAAATGGAATGATGGAAAAAAGTGGATCAGAGAGTCTGGATTCAAGTCCTGGTTTTGCAATCTTGGGCAAGTCCTTTGAGTTTTCGGATCCTCCTCTTTAAAATGAAGGAGTCAGTTTAGATGACCCCTGAGGCTTCTCCCAGCTCTAAAGCTATGACCTCATTTAGGAGACTGGCCCATAATTAGACCAATAAAGTATATTGATGTTTCATCTCTGGGCAATATGCCAACATGTGTTGGGGTAGGAGAAGGGATTGGGAGCACTTATGGAGCATATTTATGGAGGGCTGAACATAGTTATGCACTTCATAAGAGGGCTGATCAGATCTAATGGACGTTAGCCTGTCTGGGTCAAGAGCACTTCCCCACATACGTGTGGCCAAGACTGAAGAACTTCAATTTCATCCTACTCTCCCAGAGAAATCTTTTTCTTCTCCCACTTCATGCAAGTTTTGCATTGCTCAGAGAGGCAAGTATTGCAGAAGACAGTGGTCCAGGACCCAGGAAGACCTGATGTCAAGTCCTGCCTTTGACACATACTGACTGTGTGTCAAAGTCTCAGCAAGTCCTTTAGCCTCTCAATGCTCTAGGCAATTCTCTAAAACCCCAAGTTAAAGAGAAGGTGCCAACCTACACTGGGCAAAACAAACAAATTTCCTTCCAGTAATTACCTCACTCAAAGTAAACACTTGAAAAAACCTTAGCCTAAGAGGTCCAGGGTCTTCCATTGCATCCTGGGTCATCTCCAGTCATCCAGATGAATATCAGGCAACTTGACCCAGATGGCTCTGGAGGAGAAAGTGAGCGTGGTGAACTTACACAGCCCCCCCCCCTCAAATCCAAGTCAACTGGACATCATGCCATCATTCCCTGATGTCATGGTCCTCTTCCAAAATGAAGTACAACACAACAACACCACCACCACAATACCAATAAACATCGGTCTAGTCCTTATTTCTAACTGTGAGCCAGGGTCATTCATAGTAGAGAGCCAACTAACACTAACTGTGTGACCTTGGGCAAGTCATTTAACCTCTATGGACCTCAGTTCCCTCATTTGTAAAGTGAACAGGTTGGACTCCATGGTCTCTGAAGTCCCTTCTTGCTCGAGATCTATGATGCACTTAGAATGAGCATTAGAATTGGCAGGGCAGGAGACAAAGAGCTACATTCTGGCCTGGGAGACAAAGGACCTGGGTTTCAGTTCCAGCTTGGAGGCTTCCTGGCTGTGTGATTTTGGGCAACTTGGTCCCCCACTATGGATGTCAGTTTCCCCATCTGTAAAAGGAAGAAGGGTGGGGCTAAATGTTCTCCAAGGTCCCTCTGGGAGCTTGGTGATTCTCAGACTGTACATGTGCAAATGTGAGTGAGGGGTCCTTTCCAAATAGTCTTCCTAGTGTAATCATCGATTTCAAGCTAGAAGAGCCCTTAGAGATCATATAGTCCAGTTCCCTCATTTCACAGATGAGTAAAGAGATAGCGTAGAGGTTAAGTGACTTGCTTGAGGTCACATAGGAGACAAGAAGTAGAGCTGCAGCTCAATCTCAAATTCTCTGACTGCAAATTTAGTGTTCTTTCAACAATTTCAAACTGTCTCCACGACCGGCAGAATGTTAGGTTAGAAGGATCTTCAAGGTCATCTACTCCACTGTCCCACCCTAGGTAAGAACAAACTCAACAACGTTCTTAGATGGGAGGTCATCCAGCCTCTGCTCAAATGCCCTCAGCAATAGGAAATGGACTCCTTGACCAAGGCAGCCCCTTCTACTTTTAAGTAGTCAAAAGTATTAGAAAAATCTTCCATATTTTCTCTAGCAATCTCCCAACAAAACCCCAAACTTTATGTTTTGTGTTCCCAGGACTAAACACATTTTCCAAGGTTCCTGGTGGATTGGAATAAGGTGGTTGGGGGCCAAGAGATAATCTTGGAAGGAAAGAGGGGAGACAGATCATTATGTGAAGAGGCTACTAGTGATGCTTAAGTGTTGTGACTAAGTCCACTGAAAGCCTGGGATACCTACATGACTTGCAGATCACAATAATGATGTGGCCATGGGGAAGGATGCTTAATTCCCATGAAAAGTGGGAGAAGAACTAAGCATTGGTCATACTTTTATCAAATAAGTGAATGAATGAATTTTAAAAATGTATTAATTGCCAAACTCTGGGAATACAAATATAAGCAACAAGCTGCCTCCAAGTAGCTTACTTTCTAATAGAAGAAGACAACACTTACAGGAGAGTGCTTGGAATGGGGCAGCTAGGTGGCACAGTGAATAGAGCATCGCTCCTTGAGTTAGGAGGACCTGAGTTCAAATCTGGCCTCAGACACCTGGCACACTTACTAGCTGTGTGACTTTGGGCAAGTCACTTAACCCCAGTTGCCCTCCAAAAAAAGCAAAAAATAAACAAACAAATAAATAAAATAAAATCAAAGGAATGGAGATTAGAATTATAGGCAAAGAACTGATATGTCATTTCCAGGAACAGTAATGTTGAGTAGATTGCTGTTCTCAGAGTTTGAATTGGAGAGGGTGGTGGGATATACACATGGCATCATGGTATGGAAATGGTTGGGAAATGGAGGTGGATTTGGGGTCAGGTAAGATAAGTGATGACATAGCTTCACCAATATATATGCACATAGCTATCTGATGTATGTGAATAAGCTTTAAGGGAGTTTATGAGAATTTTACTAATTAATTATTGTTGTAAATCATTAAAACCTGGTGAGGCAGTCTAGTTATGGAGAGGGTCTTACCTTTGAGACAGGAAAACCTAGCCATGTAACTTCTTAGTGTCCCTGGAAACTCTCTAAGACTATTAATTACTGCTCTGACTTGGTAGAGGTATGTTCCTAACTGGGTATTCCCTGTACCAAAGAATTTCTAGATCTGGATGAAATAAAATGAAATGGGTCGTGTAAATATGATACTTCACAATTTGCAAACCACTTTCTCTATAAATCTTCATCATGTGCCTAGGATTGTGTCAGGCACCATGGTGGGGGGCAGTGCCCAAAAGAAATCTGAGGCATTAGGGAAATCTTCCTCCTAACATGTAAACCTAGGGAGATCTTCTCTCACAGGTTTATAATAGACTTCTCTGCAACTAGGGAGTCTGGGAATCAACCGGAGTTAAGCAATTATTCATATTTTAATATGCAGTTCAAAAATTACTCTGTGTGTTAATGGATGCATACATTTCTATCCTAGGGAGTACAAGACTGTAGGCCTCAAAGAAATTTTAATCTTCAGTCATATATTATTACATCTTCATATATATGCATATGCTTAAGGTGAATTTAGGAGAATTTTTTTTGGCTTGGTTAAAGAAAAAAAATTACAAAATTAAATGAGTGGGAAGAATAAATTACAAGTATCTGTTTTTATTTCATAAGATTACAAGCCAGAGTAGAGAATTTTAGTTATACTGCCAAGATTTTAAACCATGACTTATCATGGATGAATCCTTCATATTTACAAGTTAATTTTTTAAACCATTTTTAGATATTATGAAGTTTCCCTATATAAAACATAACTCTTTTCTGACTGTAAGTTTTTGAGGATGTCACATTCTAGGTCCCAAGGGTAGCACACTTGTGTCTGTCTATCTGTTTTAAGAAGCAAATAAAAGGTAGGTTCTTGCCCATGGGCAGCTTACAATCTAGAGTAGTGGTTCTCAAACTTTTAGTCTCACGACCACTTTATACTTAAAAAATATTTAGAGATACCGAAGAAATTTAACTTACATGGATTATATCTATTGATATTTACTGTATTCAAAATTAAAACACTTTAGCATTATTATAAAAATAGTTTTTGAACTTCTATCTAGACCAATGGTGTCAAACTCAAATAAAAACAGGCCTCTAAATTACACATAAGGATGCCTGCAGGCCACATATTAACTCAGAAAACCATGTAGTAACATTTTCCATGTTCTATTGTATTTTTACTAATTTTGCTAAATATTTCCCAGTTGGATATTAATCTGGTACAGTGTTGCTGGCCATATGTTTATCCTCTTTCTTCTAGATCCCCATGTGGTCCCTGGACCACACTTTGAGAATGGCTGATCTGATGGAAAAGAGAAAATCCTTTTTAAAATTGGATCTGTAATTTTACCAACATAAAGAATTCCTACTAGGGAAATCCCTTCTACCAAGGCAGATTAGCCTCTGCTATGGAATTTAATTCTTTTTTTTTTTTTAAAAGTTTACATCTTTTGTTTCTACCTCACCTTTATTTTCAAATATACACCTCTCCACAACCCTACACAGTAAGCCATCCTCTAAAACAAAACAAGAGAAAAGAAAAAAATTGGTTCAGTAAAACTAATCAATATATCAACCAACAGTATATTTAATGTTCACCCCCCCCCCAGACCCCAACCTCTGCAAATAACAGCAGGAGATGTATTTTCTCTTATCTAATGTAACCTATAGTTTTAGAGAATTGGCTGGGGCACTGAAAAGTTAGGTGATTTGTCCAGGAGTCACTCAGTCAGCATGTGTAAGAGGCAGGACATAACTGAGATTGCTAACTGAGATCTAGGTCATTATATGGATCAACACATCAATCAAAAAATCAATCAAGAAGTGTTTATTTTTTTGGAGGCAATTGGGATTAAGTGACTTGCCCAGGGTCACACAGATAGTAAGTATCTGAGGTCATATTTGAACTCAGGTTTTCCTGACTTCAGGGCCAGTGCTCTACCCACTGCACCACCTAGCTGCCTTTCAAAGAAGTATTGATCAAGTGTGTACTCTGTGCCGGGCATTGTGTAAGTGATGAGTATATGAGGAAAGGTAAAAACACACCCCGCCTTCAAGGAGCTTATATTCTAATAGGAGAGACAACATGCAAATAACTATGAGATAATCTATAGGCAGACTAGACAGAATGCCCACCACCCAGAAGGAAAGGTCCTCGCAGCTGCTGGCTTATGATTACTGCTAAAGAGAAAATGACAAAATTCAGAAGCCCAACGCCTCTTCACTTTCTGCCAGCTCCAGCAATTGCAAATCTGAGATAGAACATAACTTATAGAACAGGGAAGGAATCCTCACAGAGCACTGTCTGATTAAGTAGAAGGTAAGAGATTATAAACTGTCTGGAGATGAGCTGATGGGGAAATGGGAGAGAGGAATGAGCAGAGTGTGGGGGTATGGGAAACTTTTTAACTGGACAAGATGGAAATCAGGTCTCAGAGGACATGATGGGTATCAGTTTTAAAAGCTAAAAAAGAAATGTAGGTCAATATAGATGGAGAGTTGGCTACCTCAGAGGCTACCAAATCCAACCCTCTCCTTTTACACATGAGGAAACTGAGGCCCAGGGAGGTTTAGTGACATGGCCAGGGTGCCACAGCTTGTAAGTATGAGGGGAGGAGGAGAGAGGGAGAGAGAGCAATGGAGGGGGGTGGGAAGCTCAGGTTTTTCTGCTCCAGGTTCAGCTTTATGTTCCTTCTCTATAAAAAGGAAGTAGTGACATTTGTATTGTCTTAGTTATAGGGCTTGAAGTGGTATTGATGCTATCATACCTCTGAGTGGTATTAACTCTATTTTACTGAAGAGACAGCTGAGACTGAGGCCTCGGCAGGGCAAGTCACCCAGCTGTTGAATGGTGCTAAGTAGTGGAATGTGAATCCACCCCAAACCAAATTCTTAGGCAGCGTGATATAATGGAGGAAGAGGGGGGAGGGGAGAAAGGAGAGAGAAAAAGAGGAGAGAAATGTGAGGGATGGAGGGGAAAGAGTTCAAAAGAAAAGAATAGGGATGGGGGAAGGAGAGGGAGAGGGAGGGGAGGTGAGAGAGAGGAGAAATGGAGAGGGAGGGGTGGAAGAGAGAAAGGGAAGGGAAAGGAAAGGAAGTAGAAGGGAGGGGGGAGAAGGAGAAAGAGGAAGGGAGGGGGAGAGACTGAGAGGGAGGGAGAGGAGGGACAAAGAGAAAGAGAGGGAGAAGGGGAAAGAAAAAGAGAAGGGGAGGGAGAGGGGGAGAGGAAGAGGTACAGAGAGACAAAGGAAAGAGGAAATGGGATAGAGACAGAGACAAAGAAAATTCATTAAGTGTTTACAATATGCACAGCAGGACACTGGGTTAAACTTTGAGGAGGCAAATAGAAGCAAGCGATACAGTCCCCATACTCAAAAAGATGCTGGAAGGGCTGGGGAGGTACTCTCAGAGAGGGCAACCCGTATTGTAAGGAGATCTGGGGCTCAAAGTTTGGCTCCAACACTTGCTAGATGTGTATTCATGAGCAAGCCACTTATCTCTTAGTTTCCCCATCTGTAAAGTGGTGATAATAATATATCCCCAGGATCCCACTGGGTTGTTGTGAAGAAAATGCATTGTAACCCTTAAAAATGCTATAGAAATGTGAGTTGTAACTGCTATTGGGTAATAGCGCCAAGGTCCCTTGGTGTCACCCAAAGTCCTCGCTTACGACCAGAGAAAACCTCGTGAGCAGAGAGAAGACTAGTCTCACACTCACCCGCATGACCTGCACTGAGTCTGGGCCTCCACACTGCAAAATGAAGTGGTGTGCTCAAGCAATTATCTAATGTATTAGGGAGTCTATCCCTGTGGCACTCAGGCCGACCAAAGTAATAAATATAAAATGGAAATTTCTCAGTGAGCTGGGCTGGCAGCTCCCACATGACCTCACTCCCACCCGGCATCCAGAGAACACTGCCTGCTTGTCCTCTCCCAGATCTGCTGGAATAACACAGCTTGCCTCTGTTGAAATCTCCGACTTTTTCAGGAAAAATGGAGTGCAGGCTCTCTCTCTTTCTCTCTCTCTTTCTCTCTCTCTCTCTCTCTCTCTCTCTCTCTCTCTCTCTCTCTCTCTCTGACTTTGTCTTTGTCTGTCTCTCTTTTTTTCCTTTTTTTTAACATTTTTTATTAATTTGTTTATTTTACAGGATTCAATTCCATAGTTCCTTGAATTTCAAATTTCCCTTCCCTCTCTGCCCCCCCAACCCCCACAATGGCATATAGTCCTGTATAGGGTCTGCAAATACTTTCACATTAGACATAGTCAGGTTACAAAGGCATATTGTACTAGATGGGATGAAAAATGGTAAAGAGGAAATAAAACCAAAGAATGAAAAGAAAAAGATCAAGTAATTTGCTTCCATCAGGATCCAAACTCAGTTCTTTCTAGTTCTTTCTCTGGATGTAGGCATCTCTCTCCTTCATGAGTCTTTTGAGATTGGCTTATATCACTGCATTGCTGAGAAGAGTCCAGTCTGTCATAGTTGGTCATCACACATATGTTGTGTCTGTGATTGTATACAAATTTCTCCTGGTTCTACTCTTCTCACTCAGCATCAGTTTGTATAAGCCTCTCCAGGTAAATATGAAAACCGTCTCCTCCTCATTTCTTATAGCACAATAATATTCCATTACATGCACATACCACAACTCGTTTAGCCGTTCCCCAGTTGATGGGCACCTCTTTGATTTCCAATACTTTGCAACCATGAAAAGAGCTGCTATAAATATTTTTGTACATATGGGTCTTCCACTTCTATGATCTCTTTGGGATATAACCCTAGAAGTGGTATTGCTGGGTCAAAGGGTATGAAATTATTTATAGCCCTTTGGGCATAATTCCAGATTGCTCTCCAGAATGGTTGGATAAGTTCACAACCCCACCAGCAATGCATTAGTGTTCCAATTTGCCCACATCCTCTCCAGCATTTGTCATTTTCCTGTTTTGTCATCTTAGCCAATTTGACTGGAGAGATGTGGTACCTCAGAGTTGTTTTGATTTGCATTTCTCTAATCAATAGTTATTTATAGCATTTCTTCATATGCTTATAGATATCTTTAATTTCTTTCTCTGAAAACTGCCTGTTCATATCCTTTGACCATTTATCAATTGGGGAATGACTTGTATTCTTATAGATTTGATCTGTCTGTCTCTTTCAATTGGGAGTCCTAGATCCTCTATGGGTTCTTAACCTGGGGTCTGTGAACTCAATTAAAAGACATTTTTTGGTAACTGTTTTTCAATATACTTGGTTTCCTCCATAATCCTATACATTTTGCTTAATACATTTAGAAGCATTATTTGGAAGGGGTCCATAGGCTTCCCCAGGGGGTCCATGGCACAAAAAGGTTAAGAACCCCTGTTTTAGAGGACAGACAACTTTTCTCATAACTTTCTTCAGAAAATAACTGAAATGCTCTGCCAAGCTAATTAATCACATCTAATAATATCCCCTTGGCCTGGGTTTTATTGGCACCCATAACCCACCCAAATCTCATTAGAACTGTGATATTCCTTATCTAGGAACGAAATGCATCAGAGCTTGAGGGAGTCATCTAGGTCAGCCCTTTAACTTTACAGGTAAGGAAGCTAAGGCCCAGACAGAAGTGATTTCAATACTTCATTAGTTAATGGGGCATGTTATTTAACCAGTCTCTGCCTAAGATTCTTCATCTGTCAAATGAGCAGGACAGACCAGAAGATGTCTGAGGGTCCTTCTAGCTCAAAATCTATGAGTCTAGGAGTGTGAGTGTGTGCATGTGTGTGTGTATGTGTGTGTGTGTGTACTTCTTCCAACACAGAGTGTAATGTATCTGTACCTTAGTAGTAGTTTCTAAGTGATGGCTAAGAGCCAAACTTGGTGGCTAGTCCTTCTGACCTTTATTTCTTAGAATCCCTACCTTCCTTTAACACACAATATACCTCAAGTTCAACCTCTTCCTTCAAGACCTTTCTACATTCCCTACCCTCCTCCTTTTATTCCCCCCAGTAATTAACATTCTTTCCCTCTAGAAATAACTATATTACGTTTTATATTCCAGGTGTTTACTCCCTCTTCCTCCTTAGAATGTAAGCACCTTGAAGGCAAGAATTATTTCATTTTGTTGTTGTTGTTATTTTCCTAGGACCTGGCACATGATATTTGAATTGGATATTGATCAGACTCTCTCAATTGAGCTAAATCATCTCCCAAATGGTCAACACACAATCCATTGCAATGCCCAAGCTTGGATTCTTTCAGACCAATTAGAATCTGTGAGAGTCTGAACTCCATGGGTACAGCCTTTGAGAAAACAGGGTCACCTCCATACAATATTATAAAAATAAGGCTCTGGAGATAGATTTGAATGCAGGAAAGGTGCTATTTTAACTTTTTGAAAAGGTGCTAACATTATCTTCTTTTTTTAAAACAAGAAGTAATGGATTCTTTGGGCGAAAGAAGGGCATCACTTTGCTCAAACAGATGACTGATTTGTAGCTTTATTTTGAGTAATTCATGATGTCCAGTGGTTTATGTAACTTTTAAGAACCGATGAAGGGGGTAACTGGAGTCCAATCTGTTGTCTGGATGCTGGGCATTATGGTGGCTGGGGACAGTGAGCCCAGGGAGTTTGGGAATAATCCAGCCAGTCTGACTAAGCAGCACAATAGATGAATGGCCTGTTATTAGAGCCCTTCCCTCAATGATGTGAGGGCCAGTTCTTCAAATTTCTTAATGCCCTCTGCCTTGACCTAGACTTAGCATTTATCTCACTCTCTTTTACATCAGAATGATTTGTGCACAAGTCTCACCACCACCCCCACCCCATTCAACTAGCAGACTAGACAGTGTGGTAGAAAGAGCTTCCGAATTTGGAATAAGGGAGCTAGATTCAAAGGCTAGATGAAACTGATTCAGGGAAAGGCAACTTAGGTGCCAGCCTTCCCTAATTTCACCAGCCACAAGTGATCTCTTCCTCCTTCAAACCTTCATCCGATTATGTTCCTTTTTTCTGTAAATACCATTCCCACTTTGGAGAGGAGGGAGGAAGGGGGAGAGGAGAGGAGAGGAGAGGAGAGGAGAGGAGAGGAGAGGAGAGGAGAGGAGAGGAGAGGAGGGGAGAGGAGGGGAGAGGAGGAGAGGGAAGGGAAGGGGAGAGGGGAGGGGAGGGGAAGGGAGGGGAGGGAAATGGAGGGGAGGGGAGGGAAAGGGAGGGGAGGGGAGGGAAAGGGAGGGAAGAGAGAGGGAGGAGAGGAGAGGGAGGAGAGGAGAGGGGAGGGGAGGAGAGGAGAGGGGAGGGGAGGAGAGGAGAGGGGAGGAGAGGAGAGGGGAGGAGAGGAGAGGAGAGGAGAAAGGAGAGGAGAGGAGAGGGGAGGAGAGGAAAGGAGAGGAGAGGAGAGGAGGAGAAAGAATTTTGAATGGGGGAGGGAAGAAAGGTTCTTTCCCAGGAGACTGTTAGCTCCTCTGGAGGAGGGATTCTCTTACTCCTCTCTGTAGTTTTCCTAACATCTTGAATTGTCCCTGGTGCTTAATAAATAGAACTTCAATTCATTGTATTATAGAAACCTAACAGTTTTACAGCTGCCAAGAATTGTAGAGACCACTGAGCCCAAACCTCTTATTTTATCAGATGAGGAAACTGAGGCTCGAAGAAGGAAATGACATATTCATGTAAGTTTCTAGTCAGGCCTAGACCCCAGGTCTTCTGATTCCCAGTCAAATGCTTTCTCCAGTAAGTGAAGTGGAAACCCTAGGAGCTGGCTTTGTTTCCAAGTGACTTAAATGAAGATTTCTACCATTTTAACCTGCTAGGGTATTCAGGGGTGGAAGGGAAATCTTAACTATAGGGGATAAGCATTCCTTGGTCCAGCTCTGTGTTGTGTCCATGATGCTACATAGGTGTTTTCATGCCATTGGATGAAGACGCATCCTTCTCCATATACCCAACCTGAAGGTATTAGTACCATTCTCCAGGAAAATGGAAGCTCTTTGAAGGCAAGGTCTGTCTTGTTTTGTCACTATATGCCCAGCCGCTGAGCATGTCCTAGGTGCTAATTATTTATCAAATTGGATTGGATAGACCTAACCTCTTTGGGTCTCAGTTTCCCCAACTGTAAAATGGGAAAGGGATGGACAAGACTGATGACTAAAGCCTTTTCTAGCTCCAAATCCGCAATCTTCCAAACTCGCTCCTAGGTGTCTAACTTGGCTCAAATTCTTATAGGATGATCCAACATTACTAACTTGGAACAAGCAGGAAAAGTTCGCTCTGAATTTAAAAAAAGTTGTTTTAAGAAATATACTTATTACTTCCAAGCATTTATAGTAACACAGATAAAAGCTGCCAAGTGTAGCTCCTGCTTCCTCCAACAAATTAAAAGGACTGCTTGTAATGAACATGTGTGCAGTGTCATAGGATTTCAAGATGGAAGGAACCTCAGAGATCATCTGACCCAGCATCTTAATTTTACAAATGAAGGCTTTAAGGAGGGGAAATGACTGCTTCAAGATGAGACAGGTGGTAAGAATCAGTTACACATGGCCCCTTCTACTTAAACGGTTTCTGTGAAAGTGCTTGAGAACTTTGTTGTATCAAGTGGGTTAAACAGCCATATGCATATATACCTTGTTTATAGTGTGAAATTGGTTATCAAATCTCTTTTCTTCATGAGAGCAAAGGTTAAGTTCCAACTCTGATTATGTTCGGCATATGATAAATTTCAAAGTATTGTCAGAGTCTGTGTGATTAAAACCCCTGACCAAATGTGGGTTATGACTGCCTGGATTAGCAAGAGGATAGGGCCGGGGCCCTCAGAGCCAGCCTTTTGGTCAGGAGAAGGTGCTTCTGATAAAGGTCACTGACAGGGAGAGGGCTTGGTCAGAGGCCAGGAAAGATTCTTGAGGTCTAGTGGAACTGGTGGGTAGACTGGACAGTGCTTGAAGACCTGTGTCACTCTGTCTTCAGAAGCAGCAGAAACCCTCAGGCAGCTGTCAGAGGCACCACTTCCATGAACCTCTTTCAGCTGCTTCATAGACTCCAGCATATTTGAATTCTTACCCCATTTAAAGTTAATCTCCAATGCTTCCTTGCAGACCAATTTTCCAGACACTATATCCAGTCCTTGGAGCCTATCGATTTTGGCCTCATTGCCTGGCCTCCTAATAACAGATCCAGCTCACCTAAATGTCCTCTTTCATTGGGCCCAACGATCCCTCCTGACCTGAACAGACTACAATAGAATGGAGAGAACACCAGCGGTGGTAAACAAAAATAAATTAATGATATATCATTGGGAGGCAGCTAGGTGGAGCCGTGGACCTGGAATAATGATGAAGTGAGTTCAAATCTAGCCTCAGACACTTAATAGCTGTGACTCTGGGCCAGTCACTTGCCCTCTGTCTGCTTTAACTGTAAAATGCGGTTGAAAATAGCACCTTTCTCCCAGGGTTGTGAGGATCAAATGACTCTCTAGGATTCTCTAAGTAGTCTATCATATCATCCAAAAAAGGTCTAGCTCTGTTTCTTTGTGATGATCAAAGGAAATAACATTTGGAAAGTCTGACGCGTAGTAGTAGTTGTCATTCAGTCATTCTTCAGTCATGTCTGACTCTCTGTAACCCCATTTGGGGTTGTCTTGGCAAAAATGCTGGAATGGTTTGCCATCTTTATTGAGAGCTCATTTGACAGATGAGGAAACTGAGGCAAAGAGTGTTAAGTGACTTGCCCAGGGTCACACAGCTAATAAGTATCTGAGGACAGATTTGAAATCATGGCATTCAAAAAATGCTTGTTTCCTTACCTCCACTGGACTTAGGGATGATCATAGGCTCATCCTAAGATGATCTAATATGACCTAACTTCAAATCTTGAAGGGACTTTGGAGGTCAAGCCCAATCCTCTTATTTTATTCCCATAGATGAGAAAACAGTAGCCCAGGGACAATCTGTGACTACTGAGGCAGACTTGTCTTCCTGTTATCAAAGTCAGTCCTTTCCCCACTAATTCCTATTTCCTCAAGAACTCAGCAGAAATAATAACTCACCAAACTCTCATGTTGTTTCTTTTGGGGGAAACCACCCCTCAAGGGATAATATTAAATTCTAAATCAGCAAAATCTGACTGAACTTGAAAGGAGTAAGACTTTATGATAATATTTGTTAATCCCCCCAAAATCTTAGTTCCTAATAAATCTTAATTTAACTCTTTGAGAAGGGGCCCTGGACCATATCACCCTGACCCAGGATAGCCCTGTAGCCCCTTCATACTATTTCAGATTTGGCCTATGGGGTTTGGGGAGTTGTTTTTTTAAACAAGAGTACTGCCCAAAAGGTCATGTTGACATTCACATTTCACTGATGCCCAGATGCCTTCAGTACTGTTGTAAATCCATTGCATAGGTGGGAGGGGAAATGACTATTTCATGAACAAATATATGTAACATTTCCAAGTGGAAAAGACTAAACAGCACTTTTAAGTTTAATTGGGATGGGATAAGAGAGTTCAGGTGGAGATGTGGAAATGTCATTGTTGCCATTCAATCGTTTCAGTCGTGTCTGACTCTCTGTGACTCCACTTGGGGACTTTTTGGCAAGGATACTAGAGTGGTTTGCCACTTTCTTCTCCAGCTCATTTGACAGAGGAGAAAACTGAGGCAAACAGGGTTAAGTGACTTGTCCAAGGTCACACAGCTAATAAGTTTCTAAGAAGGATTTGAACTCAGGTCTTTCCTATTCCAGGTCCATTGTCCCACATAGCTGCCAGCACTCTGTCCCCTGCAGTGCCACCTAGCTGCCCTGGAAATGTCAATGACACAGTTTCCAACAATGATATGTTTCAGGCAGAGCTGGTGGCTTTCCTTAAAGACAGCTTTGGCTAAGGAAGAGATCTTAGAGGCTATCAAGTCCAATAGCTCTCACTTTGCAGAAGAGAAAACTGAGGCACAGAGAAGTTATAGAACCAGAGGGCATCTGAGAAGCTATTGATGGCCACTATAGTATCTGCCAGCTTTTATTACCCTATGAGCCCCATCAGCCTAGCCAAAATCCAAAAACAAGGCAGATGAGTGGTGAGGCCAAGGCTGCAGAGGGGAAGTAACCAGAGACCTAAACTGAATGCACAAAGCCAGGACCCCCAGTTCTGTGTCTTAGATACTGAAGCTGCCCCTAATACACATGTGCCGCCATTGCCATTGATCCACCGACATGGTGACACCTTCACCTTCAGCCCTAAAATGGGTTGTCATAGTACACTAACAGGATGGAAGAGAACTTGGGGAACACTAATAGAAGCCCAGGCCAGACAGCAAGGGACCATAAATCACTTGAGACAGCAGCCAGACAGACAAGGCCAAGCTGACAGAGAAGGAGGCCACTGGATGGAGATACACAGTGGCTAGTCAAGGAAAAGGTGGGGATTATTAAACAAGTGAGCAAACTAGAGGCATTTGGAAGACCCAATAACTTCTGATATAGTAAGAAGAATAGATAATATTCATATAGTATTATAAGTTTTTCAGAGCACTTTACAAATATTATTTCCTTTTATCCTCATAAAAACCAGAGGGCAGGGAGACAGATGAGATGTTATTATTATCCCCATTTTACAAAAGAGGAAACTGAGGCAGGCAGAAGTTAAGTGATTTGTCTTGGGTCACACAACTAGTAAATATTTGAAGCAGGATTTGAACTCATTTTTCTGACTCCATGCTTTATCTGCCTGTGTATAGTAAAGTAGAAAGAACATTGGCTTTGACGGTCAGATAACCTGGGTTCAGATCCTGGCTTTGTCACTTATTATGTGTGACCTTGAGTCAATCACTTTGTCCCTCAGTTTCCTTATCTGTAAAATGAGAGGTTTAGATTACCTGGCCCTCAAACCAACTGGAACTTGGGGATAATTTTGGGAGAGATGTTTAGAGACCATAGAGGAGAATCAAGAAGGGCAGAACCAGATCCAATGGGTGGAAATTGTCAAGAGGAAGATTTCACTTTGACATAAGGGGGAACAAAATCTTCACTATAATTAGAACTAGTGACAGAAGAATGGCCCATTTTAGGAGGCTTTAAGGGAAAGCTGGAGGACCACTTATCTGGAATTCTCACTCAAGCTGGCCCTGAGGACTTCTAAGGCTCCGGCTAACTCTTGGATGCTGTCTGTAATTCTTTCATAGGGAGAAAGTATAGGGCAGAGGGGTTAGAGAAGGTCTGTCCAAGCACATCTCACAAATGGCTGAGCAGGATTTAGAACCTCTGCCCTCTGATTTGAAGGTGCCTCTACTACATGCCCTCATCACATCACCTCACATGGTCATCTTTGGCAGGTATGCAACAGAATGCCAGTCCTTATGATAACCATATACTTTTACCCCTCTCCCAGAGAAACATGAGCTTCAAAGAAGGGCAAGCTGACAAGGGACAAGATGGTCCCTGGAAACTTCTGTGGATATTTCCATCTTGAGTATTCATTAAAATGTAATACAGTGCAAAGAAGATCTAGGTTCTGTCAAGATATTATTAGGAGAAACGGTGTTTTCTAGACCTACCCAGAGTTTGCCATAACAACAATCCTTTGCACTGTACCCAGAGCTTGCCATAACAACAGTCCTTTGCACTCACCCTCTAGATGATCTCACCCTCTGGCAAGATCCCGTAATTATTGTAACCTGGTATCCTCTGAGCTCAGACAAGCAGTGGATAAGCTTGGACAAGTTCTGGTCATAAAGCCCTGCTATGAATCAAACTTGTCACATTGTTGCTGTTACCCCTCAGTGTCAGGGCTACAGTTCACTGCATGGCCACTAGTAGTATTGAGATCTGCCTACAGTAAGGCAAGTCCCCCTACCAGGGGCCGGGGCCCCAGCACATGTGTCTAGATCCTTCCTTGCTTGCAAGCCATTTCCCCCACTTTGAAATTAAACTTCTATTTGATTCCTGACTCTCCTGTCTCTAGCCTGCTCTGTTTAGCCCCGGCCACCCATAGGTTAGAGGCTGGTCCAGTTGACAGTTTGAATTCCCACCTATGTGACCATCAACAATTCACTTAACCTTTCTGGACTCCAGTTTCTTTATCTATAGAATGAGACAGGTGGACCAAATGCCCTCTAAGGTCCCTTCCAATTCTAATGACTCCTATATGAGATTCATAGCTTTGACCAAGACTTCTCTTTGGTTCTTATGGTTCAAGCTACCACCCTCACCATGCACACAAGGGAATCAGAATCACAAAAGAGCCACCCAAACCTGCCACCAACAAAGTTCCTGCCATGTCACCAAAAGTCATCAAAACTATAAACTAGAGCTTTTAAAGGAACGTTCAGGAGGGATAGGAAGAGAAGAGTTTGTATAAAAGTGAAAGAAATTTAGGGAACTTTTAAGGAATTTTCCAAGGAAGGGAATCAACTTTCCTCCTTCTCACTCTTTACCTAAAACCATCTATCCCTACAGACAGCTTAGGTCACTTTGTTACCTTCTGGAAATTCTACAAGTTGGCATAAATAGGGGAGCTTCAGTAAAAGGGCACTGGGGATTGAAAGACAGGGATGGATATCAGGGCAGTGGGAGAAGACTCAGAAAGTGGCTTGGGTGGACACCCAGACACATGTTCAGTATTCTAATATGTGAGTGCCATCATTCTCTTTTCTGTCTCTCTTCTATACTCATGCATTTTACACCATACCTATCTAACAACTCTTCCTCTGGCTTCATCAACCATCCCAGATTGTAAATGTAGGCATCCTCCATATTCTTGCCTTCTATCATCTCTTCTTTTCTCATTTTCTCCTTTCTCTCCCATTTCCTGAGCTTATTGCTTCCATGGGAATGGATGCCTTCTAAATCTCCATTTTCATCATCAACCTCTCTCCTGAGCTCCAGACCTGTTTCCAATCCCCCCCCCCCCCACCAATGACTATCAGTTCACCTCAACTTGATCATATCCCAAACCAAATTTTTCACAACCAAAGCACCTGTCCCACAAAAAAGGCATGGATCCAAGTCCTGGATGCATCACATACTAGACATGATATTTTGGAAAAGTCATGGGATGTCTCTAAGTCTCAGTTTCTTCTTTTGTAAAAGCAAAATTATAATACTCACCCTATCCATCTAACAGAGACATTATGATAAATGAAGGAATGAAAATAGAAATAATCATCAACTACACATTAATAGGAGTTACACTGACCATGGCCTGGTCTCATTACCACTGGGCTCTATGACCTAAGCAGTCGTGTCAAGTCTAACAAGCTCAACATTTTTCATAATAAATAATGGAAGCCACCTCATCTAGACAAGGATTTTAAAAATAAAAAAAAGCCTTCTGATGTACAAATTGAAGTTGTGTTTTCCTTGTTGGTTAAAGTATTTGCTGCTTGTAGAATATTCGACAAAAGGCTTCTCATTTCATGTACTGTCAAAAATATAATGTAATTAGAGTGATGCTAAATATCCCCAGCTGTTCAGAGAAATTTGAATCTTGAATCAACCCTGCCTAGAAGCACAGCACGTAAGCAGCTGGTGTCAGAATCAGATGTGATAGAAATCCAGTGCCAGAAAAGTTCATGCAAGATTATGTCCAGTTCTTTGTCATAGGTCTCAGTACTTTTCCCCCACCTCCCCATCTGCTCCTCCTCCATTTCTCTTGGGGGCAGCACTATTCTTCCAGTCATCCAGGAGATATCCTTGACTTCCCTCCCCCTCCCCTTCCATGGTGGGGGAGGCTTAACCTAGGGTCCATGAATGTTTTTCAATATTTTTATAAGTGTATTTCCCTAGATTTGGATTCCTTTCTAATCAATGTATTTTGTTTTGTACATTTAAACACCTTATTCTGAGAGAGGGTCCATAGGCCTGCCAGAGAGGTCTATGACACCATAAACGGTTAAAACAAAACAAACAAACCCTGCTCTGTATTCTATCCACTGCCAAGTTTTCAGGATTTTCTTTCTTGCATTCATCTCCCTTCTCTCCACTTAAACAGCCTCTATCCTAGTTGGGGCTAAACCACTTCTCACCTGAATTCTTGCAATCACCTCCTAATTGGTCTCCCTGCTTCCAATCTCTCTCTTCCCCAAGTCAGCTTCCACACAGCTGTCAAACTGATATGACTGAAACACAGATCTATGTCACTCTCTTGCCTTCCCACTGTTTCCAGAAAGAAATACAAAACACTCAGCCTGGCATTGAAAGCCCTCCACAACATGGCTCCCAGCTACCTTTGCAGTCTTAATGCATATTACCCCATATTATTTACTCCATTCCTAATCAAATTTCTCCACACACACAATCTATTTCCTGCCTTCAAGTCTTTGCACAGGCTAGCCCCCAGACCTGGAATGCACTTTGCTGTTTAGTCATTTTTCAGTCTCATCAGACTCTTTGTGACCCCTCATGGAGTCTTCTCGGCAAAGATATGGAGTGGTTTGCCATTTCCTTCTCCAGCTCATTTGACAGATAAGCAAACTGAGGCAAACAGGTGACTTGCCCAGGGTCACACAGCTAATAAGTGTCTAAGGTCATATTTGAACTCATGAAGATGAGACTTCCCAAGTCCAGGACTGGGTCTGTGTGTACTATGACACCACCTGGCTGCACTGCATTACCTAATCCCTTCTGCCTCTGAATCCTTTGGAAAGATTCCTTCAAAGCATAGCTCAGGAGCCACATTGTACATAAGCCTTTCCCAATACCCAGTGTTTGTGTTCCTTCCTTTCTGAAATTACCGTGTATAGCTTTGCCTATTAAGTATGTGTATATCTTCTTGCCCACTTCTCCTAGAAGGGAAATATAAACTCCTTGGGGATAGAATAATAGGATAATTTCTCTTTCTTTTCTTTTCTTTTCTTTCTTTCTTTCTTTCTTTCTTTCTTTCTTTCTTTCTTTCTTTCTTTCTTTCTTTCTTCCTTCCTTCCTTCCTTCCTTCCTTCCTTCCTTCCTTCCTTCCTCTCTTTCTCTCTCTCTCTCTTCATTCCTTCCTTTCTCTTTTCTTCCTTTAGATCCTCTGGACCTTGCATACAGTCAGTGCTTAATAAATGTTTGTTGAGTTAAATGGAAAACCTGAGCTGGTCTATAGTCTGGCTTCAAAGCAACCTATTTGAAAGTATGCTCTACAATTTGATGGATCAAGAGAATCTCTCCAAATAGGCTTTCAAATCTTTGTGCAGGGAGTATACAGAGAGAGCGTAAAATAAATGGTAATAAAATGAATAAAATCGCGCCTCACTCTCAAGTCTTTGAGGTGCTCCAATAAATCATATTCTTTCCCTAATTTGCTCTGTGAGACTGTACTGGAAAAACAGGCATCCAACCTCATCTGACTTACTAAACATCACACTTAGATTTATGGCTTTCAGCCTACAGTCTGCAGAATCCATTTAAAAGTTTGTTTTTTTTTAAAATAATTTTCACCGGGAAGGGCTCAACAAGAAAATGAAATCTATTGCTTTAGAGAGCAAAGTAACAACAATTTTCTAATCTGCCATGCAATCCAAATTGCTAAGAGGATGACCGCTTTAATATTTGGGGGAACAACAGCAAAAAAAGCTCTCAACAGGAAGAAACAGATGTTAATACTGCCTAGGGGCCATCTGGCTTGGGATGGAAAAAAATAAAACAAAAACCCTGCTTTGCCACACACAGGCTGGCTGTGTGACCTTGGACAAGTCCCTTCATCTCTCTCAGGCTCAATTTTCTGTTTTAGTTTCAGATCTCACAGGGTGGCTGTGAGGAAAATGCACTATGTAAACTGCTGAGCATGCAGATGTTACAAAAAGGGCATGCTCTCTGTGGTGACGACATGAAAAGGTACAAAATCCTTAGCAGCATTAGACTTTTTAATTCCACTCTACAGTAGTTTGGGATACATGTATGAGTAAAAAAAAGAAGAAATGTGAGGAATTATTATTTGTTGTTTTGAAGCATTTTCTAGGGACTTAAACTAAATTTGTTGTATCTCTAGCACTAAGCACAGTGCCTAGTCCATGGTAGGTATTTAATAAATAAATGCTCCTTGAGTGACTGTGACTAAACCATAGGGAAAGGGCACAGTGGCTTTGCTGGCACAAGCTGCTAATTTGTGTTTCTCCCCTTCAGTGTTTTTTAGTGCTTTTTGGAAGCAAATTTAAGCTTTGATCCAGGCAGCCCGGAGTAATGGATAACTAACTGACCTTGAAGTTGAGAAGACTTAGATTCATGTTGGGGTCTTCTAGCACCTGGGGGGATCCACTTAGCCTCTCCCTGCCCCAGAAAACTCTTTAAGGCTCTAAGTTGCAGCACAGGTGCTGAGCCCCCTTGGTAAAAGGGAGTTTCCTCATCATGAATTCTCTATGCTAATGAAATCACAGATCTGGACAATTTGCATGGCCATTTGCTCATTACCAGGAGAGGAGCATGATGGGAATTGCAAACCAAATAAAAACGAGGGTCTGAGTTTATCCTCATCCTAGAAAAAACTCACTGGGAGGTGTTGATGTGTGTATAGGGGAAATGTTGCCTGAGCCTGGAGCTAGGGATGAGGTAAAAGGGATCTACAGGACTAAGGACACACATACACTCACACACACACTCTCTCTCACACACTCATACACACACTCTCACACACTCTCTTTCACACACATCTGCACTCTCTCTCTCTCTCTCTCTCTCTGTCTCCCTCACACACACACACACACACAAACACATATTGTCTCTTTCTCTCACACACATACTCACTCTCACACACATTCAAACACACTCACACTCTCTCACATATACACACACTCTCTCCCACACACATTTGCACACACATTCACACATACTCTCAGTCTCTCTCACATACTCTCACACACAAACACACTCACACACATTCTCTCTCACATACACACTCTCTCTCACACACTCTTTCACACATTCTGTCTCACACACACTCTGTCTCACACTCACTATCCCTCACACACACACACACACACACAAACACACATTCTCTCTCACAGACACACACACAATACAAACACATATGCACACATACACTCACATAGTCCCCTCTCTCCCCATTGGTTTGGAGCATGATTTTTCTATAACTCCTTTCCTTCGCCTCTAAACCTCAATCTTTGCAGCTGTAAAATAAGGAAGAGCCCACCTTGGGTACCGACTTACCCTCCAGAGGGCTACTCTGCAACATACACAAAGCAATTCCTTAGATTAAAGGTGCTAGAGGGACTGAAAGCATCATTAACCCAACCCCAGAAAAACACCCGCTCATTTTTCTCCCAGAGCCTATGTTTGCTGGAGAGAGTGAAATATGTTATTCTCATAGATCAGACCACAGAAGAGTCTTCCAGCTTTCTCAGTCCATCAATAAATACTTATTAAGCACTGAATATGTGCCAGGTATTGCTCTAGGCACTGGGGATACAGACAAAAGTGAAACTAGCCCAGAACTTGAATACATTCTATTATGGGAAAAAATAATCTCAACTATCAGTTGATATAAAATAGAAAAATAAGGCATAATGGGTAGGGAGCCATTCTGGAAGATCTGGGTTCAAGTCTTGACTCTGACAAATACTGGCTGAATGACCCTGAGCAAGTCACCTAACTTCAAAAGGCTTTATGTAACTTTTTAGGACACTAAGTGGCAGAGATGCTATTGACCTCCAATGGTAGAGGGAGTCCCTCATACCAATGTAGTAATAGGGCCTGTCTTTTCTATCTCTACTAAATATATACAAAAATTAGGGATTCTAAAAAGCAGGGATGAGAAGGGAGTACACTGCAGACATGTAGAGGGAGTATATGTTTTCAAACTTGTCAAGACCTGAAACTAGGCAATCAGGAAGAGAAAAGAATTAGCAACAATCAGTATACCATCACAATACAGTACAGGGTAATCATGCTATGGAAGCAAAAGCCCCTTATAAAATTCATAAGTTAGATGAGGTCTTAGAGACATCTAGTTCAACTCCCCCATTTTACAAACGGGGAAACTCAGGCCCTGAAAGAAGAACTGACTTTGCTAGATCCACACAGTAGTAAGTAGTGGACCTGAGATTCAAACCCAGGCCTTCAAGTTCAAAATCTAGCTAGCTTTCTATTTCATATTCTACAGCACCATGTCAAAGGAATAGGGTTTCCAAGCAAGTCCAAACTCTTTTAATTCACCTGTTCCAATGAAACACTGACCAATTCCCCAGCATGTGAATGATATTAGCTAGAATTCTAGAACTTCAGAACTAGAAGAAACCTCAGAAACCATCCTGTCTTACCCTACCTGTTCACAAATTCCTGCTCAAACATCTCCAAAACATCTCCAAACAACTCCAAAAAAGGAGTGATCCATTTTTGAAGGCAGATGGGCAAACGGGAAAAGGACCCACATGCACAAAAATATTTATAGCAGCTCTTTTTGTGGTGGCAAAGATTTGGAAATTGAGGGGATACCCATTGATTGGGGAATGGCTGAACAAGTTGTAGTATGTGAATATAATGTAACAATCTTGTGCTGTAAGAAATGAAGAGCAGCAGACTTCAGAAAAACCTGAAAATTTCAGAAACTTCAGAAAAACCAGGAGAACACTGTACACAGTAACAGCTACATTGTGCAATGACCTGCTTCAATAGACTTATCTCTTCTTAGCAATGCAAGGATCCAAGACAACTCCAAAGGATTCATGATGGAAAATGCTGTACACATCCAGGAAAAGAACTAGGGAGTCTGAATGTAGATGGAAGCATATTATTTGCACTCTCTCTTTCTGTTTGTTTCTCCTTTCTTGTGGTTTATCCCATTGGTTTAAATTCTTCTTTACAACCTAATGTGAAAATAGGTTCAATATGAATGTATATGTAGAGTCTATGTCAAATTACATGCCATCTTGGTGAGGGGAGGAGAGAGATGGGTAGAAAATTTGCAACTCCAAATTTTATGGAAGCAAATGTTGAAAACTATGGGGACCCAAATATAAAACTCTATATGTAATCCTATTCAATTTTTGTCTTATTAGATTTAGCCTAAGGCTCCAGGCTATTAAGATCTCTTTGAATATCTACCCATCATCTAGTGTGCTAGCTATTTTTCCTAGCTTTGTGTCACCTGAAAATCTGATAGGCATGTCATCTTTGACTCCTCCAAGTCATTGATAAAGCACAGACACAATGATAGATCCTGGGTGCATACCTCCTTCAAAGCTGACATCAAACCATGGGTGCAAAAGGCCCAACCATTCAATAGATTCTCTTTCTACCTAATTGTACAATTATGTTTCCCTTGTCTCTTCACCTTTTCCATAAAAAGAGCATGGGAGACTTTATTAAATGCTTTGGGGATAAATGTTACCTCTTGCATTCTCCTGATTTACCAATTAATTGAAAAAGAAAATGAAGTTAGTCTACTATGACTCATTTTGTGGATGCCAAGCTAGTGATTTCTTTTGACTGCCATTTTCTTTCCTAGATAGCCACTAACCAGCTCTTTGATAACTCATTCTAGAATTTTTCTAGGAATCAAAGTCAAATTTGCTGTCTCACAGTCCAAAGATTCTAGCCTTTTCCCTATTTTGAAAATCAAGACAATACTGGCCTATCTCTGATCCTAGGTCCCTATCCTATTCTCCAAAATCTTTCTAACATCACTGATCCCCTGTAGCTCAACAGTCACATCCTCAGGTTCTTTCAGTACCTTAGACTGTAATTCAACTGGACCAGGTAACATGTAGCCAAGTAATGTCATCAGGAGCAGCTAGGTGGGCTCTTACTATATAATTACATATTGTGGGTAACAATTGCCTCACTTAAATCCATTAAGTGAAGACATCACCCCCTATTGTCATTGGTTCTCTTTTATAATGAAGGATGAACAATAATTAGTCATTAGTCTGCTGTGGTCCAAAGGTCATTCTCTTTGGAAGAAAAAAATGGTGTGGGAGGGAAGGAAAGAATTTAATGGCCATCTCTTGTCCTTGTTATCAGTTATCATTGTTCAGTCCACCCCAAGCAGTGATCCTATTCTTTCTCTGATCTTATTCTCTCTCTCAAAAAAAAGAAATTTATAAAAAAAAAGAACCAGCCATCTTGTTATCCTTGGCTTCAGCTCATTTCAACCCCTTTTATAGGATCATGTCACATTTTTGGATGCATCTTTTGCAACTTGCCTTGGTTTTCAATTTCTATACATAGTGAGACTGGATCTGTGACTTCACTGGTATTAGGGACTCCCAGGTAAGGAAACTCCCTCTATCAGTGAAAGTCAGTACCATCTTAGCAACATATTAAAGTGACCTAGAGTACCAAGAAATTAAGTGCCATGGGCCCAGGGGTCACACAGCCAGTTTGTGCCAAAGGTGGGACTTGAGCCTAGGTCTTTCTAGTTTTGAGCCTAGTTCCACTATATCGTGCTGCCTTCAGATATACCTTTAAAAAAAATCTAAATGTGGAGTTCCCTATGCATCCATATCAGTGTCTTTAGACAGGTCCCATCTTCTTCCTCATTAGAATTATCTCTTTATAGGCCTTCAGAATTTCATCCTTTAGAGCTTCCTATACTTCCTGGGCTGACTTTTCCTCTAGGTTTTTAGTCCATGAGATTCTTCCTACCCTTTTCCTGACATCTGAATAGACTAGGTTTAACTTTTCTCTCCTCTGTCACAAATTTCAAGGTGGGAGAGTCGCTTTCCCTCTACATCTAGTTAATGCCTTGTGGTTGAGTGTCAGATCTAGCATAGAATTCTCCTTATTGGTTCCTTTGCTTTCTAAAGGATGTCATTATCAATAAAACAAGTTGAGACATTTATTAGCTGATCCTTTGGAGGGCAATAAAGAAGGGAACATTCTAGCACAGGGGTTCTTAACCTGGATCTGTAAAGTTATTGAAAAAATATTTTAATAACTATTTCAACATAATTGGCTTCCCTTGTAATCCTACATATTTTATGTTATGTATTTAAAAATGTATTCTGAAAAGGGGTCCATAGACTTTACCAGACTGTCAAATAGGTCTACGATACACAAAAAGGCTAAGAACCCCATTCTAGCAGATGTCCAGTTAACTGAAGCACCCCAAAGCCATCCCTCCTGAAGCACTGATATTTTAGATTATGTTGGAGCATTCTGAGATCCCAAAAAGAGTTTTTAAATGGCCTTGAGGCCCTCCCATCTTCCCTCATCTTACTCTGAAGGCCCTGTGACCACAACTATTCAAACCCAGTTAAATGAGACAGCAGAAAATCAGCTGTTCAGATCCCTCCCACTGCTTACAGAGCAATAAGGGTGTGCTACAAGCAATGTAGAGAGTGCATCTTCATTTGCAGTCAATTTGAGCATTCTTGCCCAGACACAGCCTGGAGGCACTTCAGAGAACCCACCACGCAAAATTACTAATGAGCCAGATTCTACCCCTCGGAGGTGATAAAAAGCACCCTCTAGCACCCCATCTCATAATCTCCTCCTGATCTCTTGGTAGAGCTCAGCTTCAAGTCTGGGCCAGTTGGAGCAGAACTCTGAGAGGGATTCAGGAAATGTGGTCTGGCCCTACTAAGGGGGCATTCACACATTTGAATAAGCTTTAAGTTTTGCTAACAACTTTCCACACAAGGATCCTGCAAGGGAGGTAGTCCAAGTCACATGACTCCATTTTACAAATGAAGAGACAGGATCAGAGAGGTTAGATACCTCTCCCAAAGCTACTTGTCTATTGTTCCCACCAGATGCTACTGTTACCAACGTACCATATTGTCCATCTAAGGATTAAAAACCAAAGGGGCATAATGGAGAGAATGCTGAACTTGTAGGCAAGATGATTTCGATTCAAGTCCCATCTCACCCACCACCGGGTGACCCATGAGAACCCCCCCATCCCAGACGTCTCTGAGTTTCAGTTTTCTCATCTTAACATGGAGAGATAGTAGTAGCTGCTTCCTCCCAAGGTTGTTGCAACAATAAAATGAGTTTAAAATAAAAATATTTCCATCCTTAAATGTGTTACATAAATTGGGTTATCATTTGGAGTCAGAGGATCTCAGTTTGAATCTTCCATCTTCTATTTATTACTTTGGCATCCTTGGGCAACTCAATCCATCCTTTTGAACCTCGGTTTCCTCATAAGGAAAATAAGAGAGGTAGATTGGATCTCCTTCATTTTTAAACCCTATGATCCTGTAGGCAGGGCCAATGCCAAGTCTCCACAGAAATTATTTCAAGGCAGGCTTTGGCCAACTTTGTATAATCTTTTCTGTATATACCATGTGAATGGATTTATTTTTTCCCAGCACCTTCATCAGCCCTCTGGGGAGAGAACTCTCTTTAGATCTAGTCTACCTGACAACAATTAGGCATTTATATAGCACTTTAAGATATGCAAAACACTTCATGTTCATTTGTTATCTCATGTGATTCTCACCACAATCCTGTAAAGAAGATGTTATTATTATCCTCATTTTAAAGATAAGGAATCTAAATCACAGAGAGAGGTTAAGTGACTTGTCCAGGGCCACACAGGTAGTAAATATCTGAGAAAAGTAGGATTTGAACTCAGGTCTTCCGAAACCTAGCCTTCCAACCACCTTACCACCTAGCTGCCCTGGGACCCCTTCATAAGCTGATCACCAGGCAAAAGACCTTTGTGACCTTGGTCAAGTGACACAACCTCTATGTCCCTTAGTTTCCTCATCAGTAAAATAATAGGCTTCGATTAGATCAATGATGTCAAACTCAAATAAAAAATGAATCCCTATAGGCTGTGTATAAATTCAAGAAATCACAAATTAACATTATTTATGCCAAATTCTGTCTTTATTTTGTTAAACAGTTCTTAATTATGTTATATTTTATTTTATTTTATTATTTGCTTTTTGGAGAGTAATTGGGGTTAAGTGACTTGCCCAAGGTCACATGGCTAGTTTTTGTGTTAAGTGTCTGAGGCCGAATTTGAACTCAGGTCCTCCAGCCTCCAGGACTGGTGCTATACTCACAGAGCCACCTAGCCACCCCTCTAAATTATATTTTAATTTAATCTGGGAATCTGGGGCCAGCAGGCAACGTGTGACCCCTCTGGACTAAAGGATCTTCCAAGGTCCTTCTCTATCTTGAAATCTGATGATTTTATCAGGTGGCCCACTAGCTAAGCCATCCCTGGCATCTTAGCCCAAGCAAAATGCCTAGGAGAAGGGGCACCTAATAGCATCACTGGATCAATTGTGTAGCCGGCTGATTGACAGCACTTTGATTGGCTCCGACAACCCCGCCCTCCAAACCCCAGAATCAACTGTATTTTGGTCAATTCAGCTGTTTGTAGCTCTGAGTATACATTCGATTTCTTATTGTGTTTCCCCAAAGTGAAATCACTGGGTAAAAGTTCACATATTTCTCGTAGAAACATCTATCAATCATCTTCTATGCTTTCACACTTTAATAATGCGTACGTTTCAGCCATGGCAGCCACTCTGATTCAGCCATTTTTGTGATCCCAGAATCCTGTCCTTTCTCTTCTCTAACTACTACTTAAGGCACAGAATATCAGAGCTGAATGAGACGTTAGAGACCATTTGGTCTAATGGGGAGAAAACTGGATTAGCCAGGAACTACCTGGGCTTTTGGCTCCCCTTTTAGCCATGCCATTTGAACTGCTCTGATTCTCAGTTTTCCCCTCTGTGAAAAAGGGATAAATAGTATCAGTGGTCCATCCCTTCCAGGAATGAAATGAAGATCAGATAAAACAATGTAAGTTAAGTACTTTGCAAATATTAAGTATTAGATAAATACCAGCTACTATTAATACAACTCTTTCAGGACAGTAGGAGCAAAGACTGAAAGCTAGAAGGGGGCTTACTAGGGGTATGAACCTGGACAAGTCACTTAATTTCTGTTTGCCTCTGTTTCTTCATCTGGAAAATGGGGATAATAATAGCACCTACCTGTCAGGATTATTGTGAGGATTAAATGAGATAATCATTGTAAAATCAACATCATGCCTGGCATACAGTAGGTACTATATAAATGTTAGCTATTATATACACAGTAGGTACTATATAAATGTTAGCTATTATGTATATGTATGTATATGTGAATATAATAAATAAAAATATATTTATATAATATATGACATTTTATATTATTATTGTTATTATTACACAACTATCTACTCCAAACCCCTCATTTTATAGACATGGAAAGTGAGGTTCAGGGAAGTTATGCAGCTTGTTCAAGGTCACACAGGTAGTAAGTGGCAGGGCTAGGATGTAAATTTGGATCTCCCACCTTCTGGTCAAGGACTCTTTCAACAACAGCTTGCTGTTTGCCATTATATTGGTTCAACCTTTGTTACTTTCAGATGCTTGTGCTAGTAAGCAAGAATGCCTCTGCTCTGATAGGACCACAGATTTAGAGCTGGAAGGGACCTCAGATGTCAGTGAGTCAAACCCATCATTTAGCAGAACAGGAAACTGAGGCATAGAGTGACTTACCCAGGGTCAACCAGCTATTAAGTATCTGGGGTAAGATTTGAACCTGGTCCAATGGACTATGCTCTATAGTATGCTACTTCTTGAAAGCAAGGGAATTTTCCTTCACCTCCTAAATAGACCCTATCTATAGTAGGACTTCAGATCTTTCTGAACAGCATTTCAGCAGAAAAGGTCAGTATTATACAGCATTGCTTCTCAGAGCTCATTTTCTCTCTCACTGATATCAGCCAACCTGTTTTAGAGGGACCAAAACAAACATCATTTCTTTCGGCTTTAGGAAATGTTTCGCTGTGAAGTGAGCATGCAGGACTCAAACTCAGTAATATTTTATAATTATTCACATTTTTAATGGTATAAGGAGGGACAAAGTGGAGTAGTAGGTAGAAAGCTGGCCTTGGAGTCAGGCAGACCCTCGTTCACTCTGGACAAATCACAAACTCTATTAGTGTCCCAGGCAAGTCCCTAAGACTGGAAGTTTCAGGAAGTGCTGACCTGTATTGAAGGAAGGAGCTTCCTCACCAATGAAATCACAGATCCAGTCCAAAAAGGAAAAAAAAAGTTTACAAAGTGTTTTCCTTGGTTGCTGTTCAATCATTCAGCCGTGTCCAATTCTTCCTGATCCCATCTGGGGTTTTCTTGGCAAAGACACTGGAGTGGTTTGCCATTTCCTTCTCCTGTTCATTGAGAGATGAGGAAACTGAGGTAAAAACAAGGTTAAGTGATCTGCCCAAGGTCACAGAGCTAGTGAGTATCTGAGGTCAAATTTGAATTTGGGTCTTCCTGACTCCAGGGTCAGCTCTCTATCCACTGATCCGTCTAGCTGCCTCTAGTGTTTTCCTTACAACAATTTCAAGAAGTAGGCAATGGAATTGCTATTATTACCATTTTGCAAAAGAGAAATTTGCTATTGAAAAAGGAAAAGCCATTTATTAAAATCATGTGGCCAGGAAGAGTGGTGCTGTGATTTGAACTCAGGACTTTAAAATTCAAGTTCAGTGTTCCATTATACCATGCTACCTCTCTGAATGGTATAAGCTGGGGAGTGATAGAAACAGGTGGCTATTCCCTAATCCCTTCTGTATCCATATCCCCCCAAGTCCTATCTACCAGCAGAAGAATGTCCCTTAAACATGTGGGAAATGCCTCACTGATTCCTCATTCTGCAACTCACTGTAGAGCAACCAGTATATACATCTGCCAACCCCTCCCCCCACAATACATACCCCTAACTTTATGGTGTCCTAAGTATGGTGCCCAAGTAACTGCTGGAACCAGCTCTCTCACACCCTCTTTCCTAGCCAATGAATGGGAAGGCTGCTCTTTGTAACACCAGGAAAGACAGAAGAGTGCCAAAATCCCAGAGCCAGAAACTCCAGGGCCACTGAGATAGAATGGGCATTGAGAAACAGTGAGCTTCCTTTTATTAATGATGCTAATTGGATTAGCAGTTGGATAATTACCCCAAACCCAAATAGGAATGTAAATAGCCACATTCTGAACCAGCTGGAAAAAGAGAAGTCCCAAAGCCACCCCCCCAGTCTGCTTAACTCCAGACATACCCAGGTAGTTGTATGATCTGCATTCAGGGCAAAGGTCTATTGGCATGAATAGAAGAAAGGTTATGAGGGAGAACCAGCGAGCTCCCTCAGGGAAATCCCTTACATGATATCTTTCTAGCTGATTTGTTAGCCAGTAAAACCAACTTCCTCTGGGGATCCAGAGAACCATAGAAGTCTGGGAATCATTCAAAGCATTGTTCCTCAGCTTCTCTCTCCTTATATTAAGTTAATAGAAAGTTCTCAATTGTTAAACAGGAAAAATATCTGAGGCTAGATCCTAGTCCTGTTGTGACTGACCCCAAAAAAATCCATCCAGAGACTGGCTAGTTGTCTTGGGTGAAGCTGATCATGTTGGGGGTATTCTTGATGGAAGAATGACAGGACCACATGGCAGGTTAAAGATCCTTCCAAAATGGCTTTGAGAATTATCATGGAAAAATGAGTAGTTTCCAAAGCTAGGGCATTTGTATTAGCCTGCCAGTGTTAGGTGATGAGGGCTATGGAAGTCCCAGAATAGGGTTACAAGAGGTCAGGGTGTGTGTGTGTGTGTGTGTGTGTGTGTGTGTGTGTGTGTGTGTGTGTAGTTGGGAGGGGGAGGAACAGGCATGAGGCACAAGGTAAGAGTCTTCTAATAAACTAGGGCCAGGCAACTAACCTAACTGGTTTTAAACAGTAGAGTTAAAGCTGGAACATATCTTAAGTTAGAGGTCATCTCATCCAATGCCCTCTGTTTACATAAGAGGAAACAGACCTAGGAAGGAGTGACTTCCTCTCAGAGAGGGCAGAGTCATGATGTGAACCCAGTACCAAAGACTTCTCTTTCCACTGTGGTATACTGCCTCTCAGAAAAGGGAGGGGATGCCTACCCCAAAATGAAGATGGATATTTTGAACAGAGAGAAGCATGAAGAACTATAGAGATTAGTTCTGGAAATATAGTAAGAACTTAATAAACATGCTGTAAGTATGAACAAAGTATTGGGTTGGCCCAACAGCAAGGAAGAGTTCTGCCCAAGAGAACCTAAAAGGTCAAGAGGCACACAGGAGGGAATGAAGGATTGTCCTATGATTGGCCCTAAGTTTTGTGACGTGATGGGTTTTATTTTCAGTTTTCAGCCCAATGTTGGTCATTCCACCATTTTGGCATCCCAAGTTTCCTTCAATACTCAGCTCAAGTGGCACCTTCCACGTGATTTCCCTTCCTGATTCCCCTCAGATGCTAGTCTCTCCCACCCACTCCCCAGTTACTTTGCTTGTCCTATCCCTCATTAGAGTCCAAGCTCTCTGAGGGTAGCACCTGATCTGCTTCAGTCTATGCATCCCCAGCACCTAGTTCAGGGCCTAAACCTGAAGCAGGTGCTCTATAAATGCTTGATTGGGGCTAAACATTATTGCAGCTTCCATGCAACATGTCTACTTTGCTACCACAGAAGGAGGCTGCCAATCGATCAGTCAATCAATATTCAGCCAACCAAATAGAATCCCAGACAGATGAAATTCATCTTTACAAAGTTTGGAACGATTGTCCAGAGGAAGCAGACTGTGGAGAAAAGCTTCAGTGCCGGGGCCATTTGACAGTTCAGCAGCTAACCAGGACAATAGCAAAAACAAACAAACATGTAAACTGGGAGCCGACAGCAAGGATGCTATGGGAGGCTCTGGTCCAGGGCCGCTCCATGTGGAGGCTCAAAGCAATGCCAGGGGTGCAACCATTAAGAAACAGTAAAGAGGCAACAGCAGAAATAGCAGGTCAGGAAAGACCACATTTCCACACAGGTGAATGCATATTCGAGTGATGGCAAACCCAGATGGTCCCACATAAGCCTCATTAGTCAGCTATGGACATACATGTCCTGAGGTCATAAAGAATCAAATGTCTCTGATCCAACCACCTCATTTTACAAATGAGGAAACTGAGGCTCAGAGATGATATTTGACTTGACCAAGGTCACACAGGTAATAAGAGGAAGAGTCAGGCTTCAATCTCTGAGTCCTATGACTCAGTTCAAGAGTTCATTCAATAGCACCCTCTACCTTGGCATCTAGCTTCTTGGAGACTGATTGATCACTGGGGGTTGTTTCTTTAAAGCCCCCACCCCATCCAACACCACTAACAAACATATATATGTATATATATACATATATATGTTTGTTAGTGTATGTATAGGTGTGTATAGATAAATATATATATTTATCTATACACACTCATACACACATATATATTTCTTTATGAAACCTAAAACACACAGCAACCTTCAATAACGTTTTGAAAAATAAAATAAGTGAGACAGTAAATAGTTAAGCCAGCTTCCTCCATCTAGGGCCCTGGAAATCCTAGTTGTCAAGATTCCACAAATCTACCTTCTGTCAGACAGGTGTTTTATCCAGACCCACTGCATGTGGGGAATGAGCACATACAATCTTACAAATTCCCAGCCCAGCATCTCCTTGTTGCTAACTGTTAGGAGTCCTCTCTCTCTCCCCTTCCCATGCTGCTTTCCATCAGGAGAGAACATTCTATCCAACCCTGAGTTAGCAACTTTTCCTTGGGGAAAACCAGGGAGAGCTACGGCACTCCCGCCTGTTTACCAAAGGTTCTGTGGCAGATATATGCCCTCCTAGTCTGGGCAAAGACCCAGGCCACCTGCAGTTTCTCTGAGGGGTGACATTTCAGGAGTTCCCTCCCCAGAATCTAAACAGAGCCGCTATGTTTGAGATATCAGTCTTATTAAGGCTGCTGAGCATCTCTGGGTGTTTAGCAGCTGGCCCATTTACTGAATCGATTGTATTATTGTCCCATCCTCCCCGCCTCCCCCAAAGACAACAAACACTACCTACTTGGACAGAACTGGCCTTCCCTCTTTCCCCATCCCTTCCTTCCCATCTACCCAGCCATCAGGATCCATCCTGCCTGCGTGGATCTCTAAGGGTGGTATGAATGGGGAAAAGAGAAGGAAGATTTGGAGCTAAGGCTAGAAGGGCAGCCGGGCCAAGGCACTGGCCACACCGATGGGCAGGGGGACCTCTCCCTTCTTTAGATTGTCCCCAGGAGCTTCACTTAGGTGAGCCTGTTGAGGGTAGGGGTAGGACCAAGAGGCCCGGCTGCAATGAGGCAGTGGCAAGTAAAGAAAGGGACTGAACGGAAAGGGGAAGAGTCCCAAAGTCGGATAGGGGCTTGAATCAGGCCCCATGAGAGTGGGAAACATCAGCCAGAAGACTGGCTGCCTGATCCGGAGACGGAGACAGGGACTCTGGAAGGAGGAGGAGAGAAGAGGTAGCCCGCTGCCCGGGGGAGGGGGAAACTAGAGAGACAACTCACAGAAGAGAAGTTGTGGGGCCCGCAGAGCTCTCCCCGGTACTTGCAGGAGAGGAGCATGTCCTCCAGCTGGTGACCCAGGCGGTCCATGAAGGCGGCGCTGATCCCCTCGAAGTGGCGCGGAGGCAGGAAGAGGCGGAAGTCGGCCAGCTTGCGGAACCACTGGCGGCGAGATTCGTCCCCTCGGAGCAGTTCGCTGACGAGCGGACGGGCGGTGCGGTTGGGCAGCAGCAGCCCGAGCCAGTGGCCGGCGTAGTAAAGGTCCCCCTTGGAGAGACGCGGGAAGCGCAGCGGGTTGTTGTTGCACAGGGTGACGGCCGGGAAGGGCAGCTGGCGGCTCCACTCGCGATGCACCCGCGTGTGCGAGGGGAAGCTGAGCCAGTAGAGCAGGCGGTTCGAGGACCAGGAGAGCAGCAAGCCCAGCGAGGTGCAGAAGGCCAGCACCCACAGCGCCCGACGCTGGAAGGAGCCCCCGGCCGCCGTGCGCCCCGGACACATGTGCCGCAGCCCGTGCAGTTTAGCGCGACTGAGTGGCAGCCGCCCTCGCCGGGGCCCCGAGCGCGGGAGCGCCCGCTCCCGGCCGTCGTTCCGGCAGCCCCCGGGCTGCCCGGCCACCACCACCGCCGCCCCCCCGGGCTCCTCGCGGGCCATGCGGAAGCGTCCCGAGGGGCTCAGTGCCGCCGCCGCCGCCCCCGCCGCGGGGGGCAGCCCGGCTCCTCCGCCGCTCCGGCTCATTCATTCAGTCCGCGGCCGGAGGGGGAGGCAGCCCCGGCCAGGCGGAGCCGCCATGGGAGTCCGCAACAGCAACAGCAGCAACGCGCAGCCCGCGCCAGGGAAGCGTGCGCCCGGAAGGAGCCCCGGTGGCGCGGCATGCCCTCCCGGCGCCGCCTCCGCGGGCACCCACCCGGGACCGGGCACTGCCTCCGCTGGCCGCCCCTGGCACTGGCCTCTCCCGGAGCGGCTCCCCGCCTTGCTGGTCCCGGGATCTCTCTCCGCGCACTACCTCTCTCCGGGACCCCCCGGGCACCGCCTCTCCAGCCCCAAGCCAAACGGCTCCCTCCCCCGTCGTCCTGGCCCCCGGGGGACCCTGGTTCGAGTTTCCCCTAATTCTGGTCTTGGATAGGCATCCTGGGGGAGAGGCACTAGACCGACATGACTGCTCTGGGGACCCCGCTTCCTTCTCTTCCCTGCCACGAATCCCGCCAGTCCCAGTCCACTAGCCCAGCGTCGCTGGGACACTGGCGACAGAGAGCTGGGGAACGAGCGCCCCCAGAGGCCTCCCCTGACTCCAGGGCGAGAAGGTGGGTGGGTGGGTGTGTAAGGACTGGCCTGGGGCTAGCGGGAGCCTCTGATTGCCCTGGTGCCCCTTCCCGTTATCCTCCTCACCTTCCCTATCGGACCCTCCAGGCTGCTTCGAGGGAGGTCTGAACGTTGCTCCCCCGCCCAGCTGTTGCGCTCCCCCTAATCCCGCGCAGGGCAGTCGCCCCTTCCTCTTGCCTATGCTGCGTCCGACTCTCTCCTGGGGCTGGGGGCTTCTCTGAGTGACAGGAGGGAAGAGCTCTTCCCCGGCCCAGTTTAGGTTTAGGCTTAGGCTCGGTGGCTGCAGTGGCCGTGCAGCGTCGCTCCCTCTGCCGGCTCTCTTAGGTCCACCCAGTGTTCTCGGAACGCTCCGGCCCCCCTTACCCCTGCCACGGCTCCTCCTCCCTGCCCGGGCATCGGGAACTGGAAGACTGCGGAGCCACTGTCTGCACCTTCGGTGCGACCCGGCTGCCCCTTCCTCTCCAGAGGCTCCAAGAACCACGGCCCGCTACTGTCTCCTGGTTTCTTGTCCTGACCTGGGGCGTCTGGAGCCCGGGGCGAACTTGAGCTGCGGCCGCGCACGCCTGGCGCGGTTGGGCTCTGTGCAGCACCTGCTCTCCTCCTCCTTCTCCACCTCCACCTCCTCCTCAGCCACCGTGGCCCCGCGGTTCCGGGCGGGGCGGAGGCAGCAGCGAGCTGTGTGCGCTCTTGGAGACACGGCGCTGACGCGCCCCGGCTCCTCCTCACTGCATTTTAATTCCTGGCCGCTGTGGCCGCTGCGCACCGAGTGGGAAGCTGCTTGCAGGAGTCAGCTGGGTGGGGGACGCCTGGAACCGACTGTGTGTGTGTGTGTGTGTGTGTGTGTGTGTGTGTGTGTGTGTGTGTGTGTGTGTGTTGGGCACTTCACCCCGCTGCATGGGGGCCTAGACCTACCCCTTAAATATTGGGCACTGTCCCCACAGTGCCCTGAACCCTTCAGAAGTCTCTATCCCTTCCTCAATCCAGTTATAGAATCCTAGGATTTTGGAAGGCACTTTGGCGATTATCTAATCCAACCCCCAAGTCTACTGAAGAGACAACTACGACCCAGAGAAAAGAAATGACTTACTCAAGGTCACACGCAGTGATACAAAGTCAAGATTGAGACAGGTTCCTCCGACTCGAAAGTCCAGCGCTCTTTCTACCACAGCTGGCTGCCTCCTCTGCCCCTTTCAGTGGCCCCTACCTTGAGAAATCATTGCCAAGTTCTCCTAGAAAACGCCCATTCGATCATCGAGCAATGGTCACACTCGTGGTTCTTTTGGCAAATGACTCAATCTTTAGTACCGGTATATTCGGACACCTTAGCCCGGGGTGATCTCTCAAACTCTGAACTCCACTGGCCCTTACTTATACCATTCACCTGACGGATACCCCAGGCTTTTATTTTTAGTAGCCTTTCAATTCAATCCAAAAGGCATTATTTACAAGTCCCCACTGAGTACCAGGTATCGTCCTAAGTATTGATGATACAGAGAGAAAAACAAAGCTGAGCCTTACCCCCAGGAAGCTCAGGAAACAGAAGCAGTTCATTCAGAGACAAGGCGAGGCATAGTCAAGATTAGACAAAGTACTTTAAAGAGAGAACCTTAACCGAGCCACGAGGGTCAAGGAAGGTCTCCTAGAGGGTCAAGGAAGGTCTTCTAAAGAAGGGGGTGTCTGATCTAAGCCTTGAATGGAGCTTGCAGTTTCAAGAAACAGCGGTAAGGATGGAGTGCATTCCAGACTGGGGACTATCCGAGTGAAGGCACTTAGGTAGGAGATGAAAAATCCTGTATGGAGGGAGCGGCTGCTAGATTGCATATACAGACTGAAAACATTTTAGTGCAGTTTTGGGTTATTAAAAACTGATGGCTGCACTAAGACTTTTGGGACATGCTATTTAGCATGGTAAAAAGAACTGTATAGCACTTCACTTGGGGCCACATAGCTTCCACTCCATTATCTCCATCCAGCCTCACCACTATGCTGTGAAATAAGTAGGGTAGATATTAGGTTAAAGACTGCAACTGTGATTTCATTGGTCTAAGGAATTCCCTCAACCAAAGCAAGTTGGCACCATCTCTACAATATACAATCTTAGATATCTACCTGGGAGCACTGGGATATTAAATGACTCTCCCAGACCACACAGCCGGTATGTGTCAGAGTCTGGATTTGAACTCAGCTCTTTTTTGGCTTTAAAGGCCAGCTCACTACTATGTCATAACACACTGCCTTTAAGATAGGTTTCATCCTCTTTTTACTAAGGAAACAGGCTCACAGAAGGGATAGATGTTTCCATTCTCCCCACCCCCCAATAATCACAAAACCTATTAGTGGCAGTCAGGCTAAGGGTCCAGGTCTTTTGACTCTAAATTCAATACTCTTGCCTCTACAAAAGGGCATAAATATTTGTTTCTTTATTGACTGAGACTTCCTCCCTAGGGGTAATACATGAAAAACTGCCTGTCATTTACAGTTCAATGTGATGAGTTTATCAGATCCAGGTCTATGGAGGTTTTGACGGGGGTAGGGAGAGGGAGAAGGAGGAAGCTCTAAATGACCCAAGCTGAAGACAGAGAGAAGGAAGCCTGGGTCTCTAGGGATGCACTTTGCCTACTTCATCATTTTGAATAAGATTGGCCCCAATCAGGTATGTCCTTGTCATTGCCAAATAGAAAAATTGATCATGGGAGAGTTGGGGTTTCAGGGCAGTCTTTTTGCTATTTGCTAATTTGGAGCTATTCCTGGAGTGAGGATGAGGATAGGGATGAGAATGGGAGGGGGGAAAAGAAAGAAAGCTGATTCAACCATCACTCAATTTTTATCCCTTGGATAAGTGGGTTAAGATCTATTCTTTCTGTGCTATTGGCTCCCCAACTTCTGATTCCCAGAAGGAAGACCAGCTTCTTTTTTCATCACACACACACACACACACACACACACACACACACACACACACACACACACCCCTTCCCTTCATCTCCTGCCAGCCCCATGCCTCACCTCCTCTGCCTGTCACTTGGGGCCGCATAAAGGCCATTCAGATGGAATGTGTCCCGAGATGGACCACTCTCAGCACACAGAATGTAGGAGATTCACCAACCCAGGCTGCCCCATTTCTCTCCTCCCTCTCCACACAGTGACTGATTCCCAGACTAACAATAACCCAGTTCAGGCTCACTTTATATTAATGTTCATTAATACAACTGCAGCCTTGGTTTCTTTTTTTTTTCCTCCTAATCTCAAAATCTTCCATTGCGTTTGAAATTTAAATGTATATGAGTCTCTAGATTGGAATGCTTGCTCAGTCCTGTAGCTGCTAATGTTCACCAGGTTTAATTACGTTGTTTGGACTTTGGCTTAGGCTAGGAAATCACACACACACACACACACACACACCCCAATATACAGAGGCAAGTAGAGCACCACACAGTGTTCATAATATCAGAGATCATACAATCATAGATTTCAAACCAGAAGGATGCTAAAGACCATATAAATCACAGTATCATAAATCATAGGTTTAGGGCTGTCAGGTATCTTAGTGGACATAATCCAACTCCTCCTTTTGAAGATGCAGAAAGCCCAGAGAGGGTATGTAACTTGCCTAAGGTCACACAGTAAATGGCAGCTCTAGGACTGAGCTCAGGTTCTTTGATTCCACATCCAGTGTTCTTTCCACTCCACTAGTCTACCTCCCTGTCCCACCAGGATTTTGGATTACAGATTTAAGAGCTAAAATAAACTTTAGCCGTCATCCAGTCCAGCTCTCTTGTTTTGTAGATGAAGAATCTATGGCCTTAGAAAAGGAAGAGATTACCCATGGTCGTAAAAGTAATAAGTGGCACAGCTAAAATTGGAACCCATATCTTTTTTTAAAAAAATGTTTTTATTGATATCTCCTATTGGTTATTCCCACTATCCTTTCTCTCCCTCTCCCATAGAGCCATCCCACATAACAAATAATACTTAAAAAGGAACCCTCCCTCACAACTGATCAATAGATTAAATGAAAAAAGTCTGAATAAGTGCAATGTGTAACATTTGTGAACCTCCCACCACCACAAAAGGGTAAGTGAGCTCATGTCTTTTTATGTCAAATCCAGCATCTTTTCCACCATACTTCTCTGCATCCCTAGTTTGACTTTATTTTACAGAAGTAAATCGAGTCCTGCAGATATTGAATGAATTAGCCAAGATCACTCAGCAAGTTAGTAGCTGAACTTGGATATTAATCTGGGTCTCGATTTCCAATCCAGAGCCTCTTCCATAATATCAAACTCCCACTTCTAGCACATACATAGATTGGATTATTGCCATAGCCTGCTGATTGGTCTTCCTGCCTCAAGCCTTTCTCCACTGCAATCTACCTTCCACTGAGCTGTCAAATTAATCTTCTAAATGTGTAAGTCTGACCATTCTCTCTACCCCATCTCAGTTTCCTCATCTATAAAATGGAATCATACTAGTACCTTCCTCCCAGGATTGTTGCAAGGAAAAAATGAGTTAGTATATAAAGTACTTTACAAACCCAGAAGCATTCTATGTTGTTATTATTGTTACTTAGTCATTTTCAGTCATATCAAACTTTATGTGACCACTTTTTGAAGTTTTCTTGGCAAAGATAGTGAAGCGCTTTGTTATTCCCTTCTCCAGCTCATTTTATAGATGAGGAAACTGAGGCAATCAGGGTTAAATGACTTGTCTAGGGTCACACAGCTAGTAAATGTCTGAGGGCAGATTTGAACTCAGGTATTTCTTACTCCAAGTCTGGAACTCCATCCAATTTACCACCTAGCTTGCCTCTAAGCAATATATAAATGCTACAATTATTACTTTGTACTAAGCACCCCCGATACATACAAAGGTTAAAAAACGAAACAAAACAACACAACATCTAGTCCTCTCCTCAGGGAACATATGTTCTAGTGGGGGAGGCAACATGTAAATAACTATAACTGCACAAGGTGTATATGGAGTAGATTGAAGGTAATATGACGGTGGCACAAGAAGTCGAATGAAGGGACTTGTGCTGTGTGATGGTACACTTGGTTCTGTTCCGGTGGGGACTGCAAGGTAAGGCTGAGCATGACAGTCACTAGCAGTAGTGAGTTCACTCTCCCACGGATGGAGTATTTATCCAAATCCCATTTCTACTTGGGCTACTTATGGTTCTGCAAAGATCTTGATGCTGAGGTGTGTCTAATCAGTGCTTAGGGCTATACAGAGCTCTATACTGCACACAATTTGGGGGAATCCTCCATACTATTTTGTTTTTGGAGCTGGGAAGGCAAGACAGTTGGGGTTAAGTGACTTACTCCAGGTCATACAGCTAATCTGTGTGTCAAGTGGCTGAGGCTGGATTTGAACTCAGGTCCTCCTAACTCTAGCCACCCCCTCCATCCTACTCTTTTTTTCTTTTCCACTTCCCTCTCAACCATTTTCTCAGGAGCTTGAGATCATGCTATAGACAAGATCTAAAGACTTATGACCTGCCAGCAGTTAATGGTCATGGAGTATGGACAAGCAGGTGGCATCTCCCAAATGCTCCCTGGTTGGGCACCACTACATCTGTTTATAAAACTGTTAACAACTGATGTTCCAGGCTTTTTTTTTACATTCTCTCTCCCCCCTTCCTAAAGTTCTCCTTTAAATGCCCATATGTTGCATTTTTAGGGAATGAGTCTCGCTTCATTGCCTTCTTCATTCTTCTAACTGGGCACTCATGTAAACATGGGTTTGGAGCTTAGGTTTAGATATAAAAGGGACCCCAGAGACCATGAAGTCTGAGCTTTTCACTTTACAGATGAGGAAACTGAGGCTCAGAGAAGTTTGTTCAAGGTCACACACCTAGCGAATAGAAGTCAGGATTTGAACCTGGGTTCCCTAATACCAAATCCATTGTTCCTTCCACCATTGCCCCATTGTATTCTGGGTCCTGCTAATGGACAGTACTGTGTTCTGAAAAGGGAGGGGCAATCTGTTTTCTAGGGGCAGAGACTGGATCATGCTCAAGGTCATTATGAATGACCCTTTCTCACTCAGTCTGTGTGTGATGCTTCAATCATGACCAGTACCCCAGTGGTCATTGCCATCCCTCTGTCCAGGCCCTAATTCCCCTGAAGCTGGAGGAACCTCTGAACTCACAAAGTGCATTAGATTTAGAGTCAGAGCTCATTGTTCAGTTATTTTTTCAGTCGTGTCTGACCATTCATGACCTTATTTGGGGTTTTCTTGGCAGAGATGCTTGAATGCTTTGTCATTTTCTTCTCCAGCTCATTTTACAGATGAGGAAACTGAGGCAGCCAGGAATGACCTGTCCAGGATATTGGTTCAAATCCTGGCTTCAATACTGGCTCCCACTCTAGTGGTATACAATTCACTTAATCTCTATGCTTTCATTTCTTCAACTGTAAAACAGATGGACTTAGAATAAATTACCTCTGAAGTCCCCTATAGCTCTAAACCTGTGATCCCATGAGCATATGAGCCCATTCTAGGGTGAGAGCCCCATGGGGGCTCTGTCTCCCTCCCTTCCAAAGGAATTCTCTGCCATCCCCAACCTTAGGGATACGATACTACAGGAAAGTGAGGCCCCTCTACCTGAGACCTTCCTTTCTCCTCTTTCTCTGCTCCCTTTAGCTCTCCATTCCCATTATCCCAGAGAGCCTTCCCTTAAATCTGTAGCTTTTGAACCTGTAGATACCCTCTTACCTCTGGGATCACATCAGGGGATAGGTAAGGACGGGAGGGGGTAATCTGGAACACACATCCCTAGTTGAAAAAATTAGAGTGAATTTAATATTCTAGGTGATGGTTAAGTTCTAAAATAATATTAGCTCTTTGTGGGCTAGCCTGGGAACCTAAGGGCAGGACTTGGCGCTGTGAAAAGAGCATTGGATGATGCTGTGTCAATTCCAAAGGGTTTTTGATGAAAAATTCTATCGAACTTCGAAGCATATATTTTTCACTTTTTATTTTCTTGCTTTTTTTGAAACATGGATAATATGTTTTGCATGCCTTCATGTGTATAATGACTATTCTATTGCTTGCCTTCTCAATGGATGAAAGAATGTGCTATGTACATAGAAATGTTCTTTTTTCATTTTGTATTTAAGTTTAAAATGAATTTTTAAAAAAGAGTGGATGGAGGGAGAGAGAGAATCTGGAACTCAACATTTTAAAAATGAATGTTAAAAAAGAAGAAAAAAAGAACAGCATTGCACTTGGAGTTAGGAGAACTAATTGGATGTGAGACCTTGAGCCAGTCACTTCCTTTTTATGGGCCTCTTGTCTTCTCCATGGCGGGTTAGATTTAATGACCTTTAGAGTTTCTTTAAAGTTCTGTGATTCTGTAATTCTAACTCTTTTTTAATCTGAATAAATGTCTTCTTAATTTCAAGCAACACACATGCCTTCTTTCATAAGAACACTAGGTTAGGCCTTGGGAATTTTTTAACCTATCTCTTTTCCCATCTCCACTTATGCCTTTGCCCTGCCAGTAACTCTTAGCATTCCTTTAACCTTGTTAGAGGGCTTCAAGGCCCCATGAGACCATTTAGTCCCATTGCTTCCACTGTAGGTATTCAGTAAATGTCTAATAACCAGGAGTGGAAGGAAAATATTGGAAGCATGAAAGCTGCAAGAATCCACCCCCGCCGAGCCTGCCTCCTTTCACCTTTTCCTTTTTGCCCTTCCATCATGGGAGCTGGCTTGAGCCAATGTTCTCTTCCTTAGCTCTCTTGGTATTTTTAATCATCTTCCTTTGCTCTGGTCCCTCTCATTCCTTTTCTTCCTCCTGAGCTGGTTTTCATGTGTTAATCTTGGCCTCAGTCCTTTTTCCTTCTAGATTGGTTTCATAGATTTGTCCTAGTTGGATCTCCTCCCCTAGTCTTTATGTATCCATAATTCTTTCCCTCCCCCCACCAGGGGTCATGGTTTCTGTTTGACACGTTAGATCCCAGAATGGCAGAGCTGGGAGGCACAGCCTGGGAGATCATATTGTTCCTCTTCTTAAGGAAATAGAGATTCATAGAGAAGAAACCTGAGATACCATCTAGTCCATAACTTTTATTTTACAGGGTGGGAAACTGAGGTCAATGGAGGTGAAGGGACCTGAGATATCATCTCGTCCACCTGGTCTGGAGCCTGTTGGACCAAGTGACAGATTGCCTTGAGGCAATCATGCCCAACTGAGGCAGGATTTGTCCAAGGTCACAGTTAGTATAAGAACTGAGACTCCTGACCCCCAGTCCTGCGCTCCACTGGCATTGTTCCATAGATTTTCCCCCTCCCCTCCCATTAGCTTCTGTTGCTTCATTCCAACTGCTGTTGCTTCATTCCAACTGGTGAACTGCTTTCCTTTAGCTTCCTATTTCACACATTCCTGCTTTCACTTCCAGAAAAGAGAATGGGCCATATTTGGTGTTGGCAGTTTCACCGGCAGATTTGGGGCCACGAGAATGGATGGACAGGAGCAGTGATGCAGATAATCCCAAACAGCAGATAATAATAAAAAACCCACTTTGTCTCTGAAATGCATTCAGTCTGCAATATATTTTATAGTACATCTGCCGTCTTAATTATATTCCACTTTGGCAAATACTAGATGAGTTTTAATGCTGTAAATGTCCAGAAGGTGGGGCTAGTTTGGAAATCTGCTGGTTGAGCAAGCAGGTTGGGTTAACAATTCATGGAGGATAACCTGCAAAGTAGTAATGGACCAATGGATGTAGAGCTGGAAGGAACCCCAAAGACCTTTTAATCCAACCCCTATCATTTTACAGATGAAGAAACTGAGGTCCAGGGAGCTTAACTGGTTTGTTTCCCAAGGTAGTAAACCTTAGACAGCAGATTTGAACCCAGCACCTCTGACTCCAGAGTCAGCTCTCTTTCCCTTCTTATCAACCTGCTAAGAGGCAGCATGGAGTAGTAGACAGAGAGGCAGCCTTGGAGGCAGAACTACCTAGACTCAAGTCCAAATGCAGTCACATACTGGCTGTCTTCCTCTGGGCTTTTCTTAATGCTTTACATTGTCTGCCTGACCTGTATTGGAACAGGGCATTTCTTTACCTGGGAGTTCCCCTTTCCAGTTCAGGTCCTATTATCCCAGTATAGCAAGCATGTGGTTCATGATGTTGGTTAGGAAAATAAAATCATTTTGTTTTTCTGTCATATCCCATTCTTTGCGATCCATTTGGGATTGTCTTGGCAAAGATACTAGAGTAGTTTGACATTTCCTTTTCCAACCCATTTGACAGATAAGGAAACTGAGGCAAACAGGGTTAAGTGACTTGCCCAGGGTCACATAGCTAGTGAGTGTACAAGGCTAGATTTGAACTCACGAAGATGAGTCTTGCTGATTCCAAACCCAGTGCTCTCTCCACTGTTCTTGATTAATAAAATCATAGCTATTTTCATTAACCTCTAACTCAAATTTAGTGTTTCCTATAATTATTTAAAATCATCATTATGAGAAGGAGTTCATACCTCCACCAGACTGCTAAGGGGGTCCTTAACACAAAACTTTGTGAGCTAGTGAAGTTTTTCACTCCCATTTTACAGATAAGGAAACAGAGGAAATATATGATTCCAAGACTTCCTTTTCCCTACTCCACTGCTCTGCCACCCCTAGAGATAAGCAAGATTTACCATTTATTTTCTTTAATCTGCTCTCTATTCATTGGAAGGGGACCACCATGATTTTCTTGTTGTTTCCATTAACTCTATTTCATCTCTTCTCTTATCCTAGTCAATAGCAGGATATTCAGGGAAGGAGGCAGACTGGGAATGTCAGAGTTAATGTAGGAGCCAGGGTCAAGTGGGGCAGAAGATAGCAATATTTTAATTTGAGTATTTTTAGTCCCTCTAAACACTCTCCTCCTCACTAGTGATTTGTCTCTACTGGCCTTCCTTGTTGTAGTCTGAACTACAACTGTGGCCCTTTTCCCGCTTCATTTCTATTATTTACTGCCTTTATTCACAGCCCTTCAAACTTACTGGCATTCTGTTGGCCTGCTGTTCAGTTCATCTGTCTTGACACTTGCTCCATATAGATCAAGGGTTCTTTTTTTTTCTTTTTTTAAAATTTATTTATTTTTAGTTTTCAACATTCATTTTCCCAAGATTTTGAGTTCTAAATTTTCTCCCCCTCCCCCAAATGGCATGTAATCTGATAGAGGTAGAGCAAGGGTTCTTAACCTGAGCTCTATGAACCCAAAAATATATTCTCATCACTGGATTTCAGTATCTTTGGTTTCTTTTGTAATCTGATGCATTTTACTCTATGCATTTAAAACTTTAGTCTGAGAAGGGGTTCAGAGGCTTCACTCAATTGATGTTAAAGAGGTGGATTATGCAAAAAAAAGGTGACAAGCCTCTGATAGAGAAAATTATACAGAGCCATGACTGAAAGGGACCTCAGAGAGAATCCAGTCTGACTCTCTCTTTTTCAAGATTGGGTAAATCATGGCTGAAAGATCATGAAGGTAGTTAATGATGGAGCAGGGATTTGAACTCAGGTCCCACTGCAGCATTGGTCTACCATATCACTGCAGTGACTTGATTCTCCTTACACTTCTCTGATCATTCCTCTGTCTCTTTCACTGGGTCCTCTTCTTCCAGCTATTCTCCCCAAGGCTCTGTCCTTGGTTTTCTCCTCCTCTATACTCTCTCCCTTAGCCAATCCATTGCTTTAACCATCACAGGATGAGAGACTTAGTCCTGGGAGGGACTTTAGAAGCCTTCCAGCCAACAGCTTTCTTTTACAGATGAGGAAACTAAGGCCCAGGGATGTGAAGTGGTATTTCCATATGGATGTTCCATTCCAGATCCAACTTTTCTGACTCCTAGACCCAACTTCCAGATGCCTGATGGATCTCTCCACCTGGAAGACTCATCAGTACTTCAAACTCAACTTGTCCCAAACCAAAAAATTATCTTTGCCTCCAAACTGAATATTTCCTCTTATTTCCCTGTTTCTTTGTGTGTTACCAATCTTTTCAGTCATCCAGGATCACAACTTCAACCTACTTTGATTCCACCCTCTTACTCACTCCCATATACAACAGATTTCCAAAGCCTGTTTATTTGACCTTTGCTTTGTCTCTTAAAAACACCCCCATCTCTTCCATCCCATTGCCTCTTTTCCATTGTTCTTTTCCAGTTCAGGTCCTAGATTATTGCAGCACTTTCCCAACGGATCCATGGCCTCTCTGTTTTCTACCCTTCCATCCATCTGCCAGATTCATCTTCAAGCCCTGCTATGACCAGATCACTTCTTCCATTCAAAAGCCCCCCTCTTTCCTTTGTGTGCTGGCATTCAAGGTTTCTGTGATTCCGTCGTTGCCAAACTGCTCAGGTTTCTTTCTCTACTTTCTTTCAGTCACCATGTCCTATCCAAGCTGGACAACTTTTTGTTTTTTCTGCACCTCATACACTTCTCACAGAATCTCCAAGTTGAAAGGGACCTTAGAAACCATCTGCTCCTACCGACACCTGAACACAAATTCCCATTCCAACACCACTGAGATGTGCCCATCCATACACCATTTGTTTATCTCCAATGAGGGAAAACTATGACCTCCCGAAGGAACTCCACTTTGGAGAGTTCTAGTTCTCAGAAAGAGCTAGGTTCTTTTCCTTATCAATTGCTTCTAATTCTCTTCCCCTGGGGCTGAGTAGCTTAAGTGTAACTCCCTTTTCTGGAAATAGGTAGCCAGTTAGTCAATAAACATTTATTAAGCCCCTATTATGTACCAGGCATTGCACTAAGTGCTGGAGATAGAGCTGTTGCTTGTTGTCCAGTCTAATCAAACTCTTCATGAGCCTCTTTGAGATTTTCTTTTCACTACTAGAGTGGTTTGCCATTTCTTTCTCCAGCTCATTTTATAGATAAGGAAACTGAGTTTCCTTAAGTTAAGTGACTTGCTCAGAGTCACACAGCTAGTGTCTGAGACTGGATTTGAATTCAGATCTTCCTGACTTATGGCTTGGCCCTGTATCCACCCAGCTGCTCTGCTGGAGATACAGAGAAAGGCAAAAACCAATTTCTACTCTCAAGGAACTCACAATCCAATAGGGAGACAACATGCAAACAGCTATCCACATATAGATTAAATTGGAAATAATAAACAGAGGGAAGGCAGTAGAATTAAGAGAATTAGGAAAGGCTTCCTGGAGAAGGCAGGATTTTAGCTCTTCAAATACTTAACTTCCTCTTCAACCAACACTCTCTCCCTTATCCCACTTCCCCTTCCCCTTCCCCACCAGTCTAACCTCTTCATTGCCTGCTTGACCTTCATATGGCATGACCTCAAGCCTCCTCTGCATCCTGGTTTTCTTCCTTGTCCACTTCCCAGTTTTCCCACATCCTTGCAATAGGCTCTTAACTGGTCTCCTTGCTTCCAATCTCTTTCCCTTTTACAATCCATCCTGCATAGAGTTTCTAAATCAACGCACTCAATTAGAAGTCTGACCCCTTCTTGTCTCAGTTCAAAAGTCTTCAGTGATTCCCAGCTGTCTCTAGTATTAAGCAACTTATCAATCAATCAATAACGTGATGTCTAGAATGGAACCTGTTTTTATGTGTGAGATCTGACTAGGGTTGAGTACAATGGTACCAATGCTTTCCTTCGTCCTGGATGATAGACTTCTCTTAATATAACCAAGTCTTTTTTTTTTGTCTGCCATTGACTCACACTAAGCTTTCAGCTCACAAAAGTGCTCCAGATATTATCGAGGCAAATTGCTGCCTGATCACACTTCCTCTACTTTGTACTCATGAAGTTGTTTTTTGAACCCAAGGTAAACATTTGCATTTATTTTTATTGTATTTTACGTTATCATATTGGGCCCAATATTCTAGACCTGTTCACATCTTTTTACATCCTGTCTCAGTATGCTATCTATTTTGGCTTTGTGTCATCTGCAAGTTTGAGAAATATGTATGAACCTATTACAGAGTATTGTGGGCTTTCATTCCCAGAAGAGTTTGTAGCTCAGAGGTAAATGAGGGCATAAGGATTACTCACTGTATTCTATACCATTAGCCTCTAAAGAAGGATTAGTTCTGCCACTCTCAGCTGTGTGGCCTTTGGCCTGTTGCTTTTTCTCTCCGAGCCTCAGGAAAATGAAGGGATTGAAGGGGATATCCTCTAAAATCCTTCCCAGCTCTATAATTTTATGGGGCTAACTCATTCAGAACGAAAATGTGACACCTGCCCCTCCACCTCTTCTTTCTCTTGCCTCCCACAATACTGACCCAATGTATTTCTTATCTATGGAGCAGAGAGGTTGCTAGATGGCCTAATACATAGAGAACTGACTTGGACTCAGGGAGCTTTGAGTTCGAATCCTGCCTCAGATGCTTCCTAGCTTTGTGACTTTGGGCAAATTACTTAATTTTCTCACCTGTTAAATGGAGATGATAAAAGCACCTACTTCGCCAGGTTTTTGTGAGGATAAAATGAGATTATATGTATCTATGTTTGTATATGTGTGTGTGTATGTAAGTGTGTGCACATACTTATATATATATAATACATAATATATAATATATAATAATACATAATATATAATATAATATATAATATAATATATAATATAATATATAATAATATAATATATGTATAATATATATATATATATATGCTTTACAAACCTAAAGTGTTGTAGTAATTAGTAATAGAAATTAAAATTTTTAAGGTATTATTGTTTCCTTTAAGATAGATATTGATATTATTAATAGAAAGGACCTTGGCTATGAAATCAGAGGATATATATCCAGGCCTTATGACTTAATGGCCAAGTGACCTTGAATAAGTCTCTCTTTACTCATGCCCCTGATGTCTTCTCTTCCATTTCTGCCTGCCCGAACCCTGACATCCTTTAAGACACAGCTGAAGCAGCACCTTCTCTATGAAACTATCCCAGCTCCTCACCCCACCCCTATCCTTCAGAAGCCTTTGGGTGACCCTGATATCCCTTCAAATGATCATTTTCTCTCCTGTTCACTTCCTAGACTTACACCATCTCAATGCACCTTTTCGTTACTTACCCACTTCTCAAGCCTTTATGATGGTAAATCTGTAGAGGAGGAAGTATTTTAGAGGTCATCTAGTATCACCCTTTCATTTGACAGATGGGGAAACTGAGGCCCAGAGAACTTGAGTGAAGGATTACACAGTTTGGAAGTGGCAGAGGCAAAATTTAAATCCAGTTTTCCAGACTCAAAATCCAGTTACATAATGCTTGTTGAATTGAATTCCCCCTTGAATAAATGACCTTTATCTCTACACCCACAGTGCTCCATTTGTACTTTTTATTATTAAGTGTACCTTGTACTATAATTACTTTTAAAAATTTTATTTATTTTATTCTGAACTTAAGAAATATAACAAACATTTCCCTAATATAGTACAATAGAAAAAAGATGGTTGTACATGAAGCTGCAAATCTATTACGTACAACTTGCTATTCTTTTTAAATATAGGATAAAGTTATCCTGTAACTTAACTTTCTTCCCCCCCTCTTCTCCTCCCTTCTCCACCCCCCCCCCAGCCCAGATATCCCAACTTAAAGTAACTCTAGACAGTATATAATATACCTGGGAGTATACCTGCCAAAATAAACTCAGACAGTATATGAACAAAATTATGAAAAACTTTTTATACAAATAAAATCAGATTTAAATAATTGGAGAAATATTAATTGTTCACGGGTAGGCAGGGCCAATATAATAAAAATGACAGTTTTACCTTAACCTAATTTATATATTCAATGCAATAAACTACCAAAAATTATTTTCCTGAATTAGAAAAAGCAATAACAGAATTCATTTAGAAGAACAGAAAGTTAAGAATATCAAAGGAACTGGGGCAGCTAGGTGGTGCAGTTAATAGAGCACTGGCCTGGAGTCAAAAGGACCTGAGTTCAAATCCAGCCTCAGACACTTAATACTTACTAGCCGTGTGACCTTGGGCAAGTCACTTAACCCCAATTTCCCTGCCTTCCCCCCTCCAAAAAAGACCAAAAAAACCCATCAAAGGAACTAATGGGAAAAAAAGTAAAGGAAGGAGGTTTAGCTGTACCAGATCTCAATCTATATTATAAGGCTGTATTTATCAAAACTATCCAGTACTGGCTAAGAAAGCTACAGATATATCAGTGGAACAGAATAGACATTGAATTTACAGCAGCAAATAAATATAATTATTTATCTCTACTATTAAACTTTAATCTTCATGAGGACAGGGACAAACCCCATTCATCTGTATGTTCCCCACAGCCTATAGGAGATTTGCTTCAAGTGTATGAACTTGTAAGAATGACTTTCAGTCATTCAGAAAAAAACATTGACTGTTCACTGTTTTGTTTAGAAAGTAGAAAATGTGTGATCCATTATTGAAAGAGTTCTATCAAAAATGGGGAATATCAGCAGGATTTTGATGCTGAGTGGCATGAACAAGCAGTTACTTGGAAAGCTCAAGTGTTCGTCATGACTCATTCATTCCCTGAGGGTTCATAGGAGCATAGAGTGTTGGAGGTTGTGACTGGACAAAAGTCAGACAACAGGTAGTAAAAGGAGAGACTGGAGTCCAGGCCCTTTGTCCCCCATGCAGTGCTCTCTGAGCAGGTCACTCCTTTGCTCAGGAATTTGCTCCAAATTGGAGGACCAAACATTCATGACATTATCAGTTGTATCATTTGGGGGGCAGCTAGATGGCACAGTAGTTATAGCACTGAGCCTGGAGTCAGAAAAACCTGAGTTCAAATTCAGTCTCAAATACTTAGTAGCTGTGTGACCCTGGGCAAGTCACTTAACCTCAGCTTGCCTCAGTTTCCTCGTCTGTAAAATGAGAGTAATAATAGCACCACCTCCTCAGGCTGTTGTGAAGATCAAGTGAGATAATTTTAACAGCACTTAACACAGTGCTTGGCATGTAGTAAGCACTATATAAACACCAGCTATTATTATTTCCACCACCATGATGGACAACAATCCCCACGTCAGCCAGTTTTGATTTATTGGTGCCCAGTCCATTGTTGCTATGGCTGGAAATTCAGAGTGCCCTGTATTACAGTCAATTGGGCTCTGTCCTATTGTACATTTGTGGGACAAACCTTCTTTCATGATATTGCACATATTCTGTATTCATTTGCTCCACCGAACAGGATGAAAAGCCAACTTATGACAGTTTTCCGCAGGAGAAACAATGAGTGAATGATACAGAGTACCTGTGCAACAAGGACATTCTTTCTAGCACAATTTCAGGTTCCCATTATGTGTATTTCTGAGGGTTCTTCTGAAGGACTCCACTGCCCTGTAAAGGAGGCTGATTACTGGGCAATGTCAGAGACCTGGGCATGTCAAAGAAGCTGAATGGTCTACCAGTGCCTGGTATTCAGACCTCCATTTTTGGTGTGTTCTGGGCATTTGAGTCATTGCCCTACCTTTCTCTTTAGAAAACTAGCCCATTCATAGGAATGCTAAATGTCCATATGACTCTTGTGAGCTATTACCTATATATATATGTGTGTGTGTGTGTATGTATGTATGTATACATATATGTGTACGTATACACACATATATATTACACTTGTGAATGCACACATGTATGTTTGTATACATACTCTATATGTGTGTGTGTGTGTATATATATATATATGTATGTGTATATATATATAGAGAGAGAGAGGGGGTAGGGAGAGAGAGAGAGAGAGAGAGAGAGAGAGAGAGAGAGAGAGCGAGAGAGAGAGAGAGAGGAGAGAGAATAGGTACTGAACTCTGTATGTCTACAGAAGGAGCCATTGTAATCATGAAGTAATAAAATTTGAGTCAGAGATGGAAGGAACCCCAGAGATGCTCTGTCTGTTCCAGAGGCCTCATTTTACAGAGAAGGAAACTAAGGATCTAGAGAAGCTGTGACTTTCCCAAGGTCACATAACTAATGAGTGCCTGGTAGAGTTGCAAATAGAACCCAGGTCTTCTGACTCAGTCTATTGTTCCTTCCACTGTCTTCTGGGTTTTATATATGTCATACTAATCCTACAGGGGTTTTACTATCTGCCTGATGTGTAGGTCTGACCAGCAGAAATGATCTCAAGAAGCTCCAGAGCTGGACAGCTAGGGTATAGTACCTAGAATACTAATACTAGAGTCAGGAGGACTTGAGTTCAAATCCAGCCTGAGACACTTACTAGATATGTGACCCTAGACAAGTCACTTAACCCCAATAGCCTCCAAAAAGAAGAAGGAGGAGGAGAAGAAGGAGAAGGAGAAGGACAAGGAGGAGAAGGAGAAGGAGAAACAAGAGCTCTGGTAGTTCCCCTCACCTTGGCACTGAACACCTCTTATAACCTGTCTTAAACTAGTCTCCCTCAGCTTCACTTTCATCATGCCACAGTCCAGACAAACAAGGCTTTTTGCTGTTCCTCACATACAGTGTTCCATCACACATCTCTGGGCCTTTGCATTAGCTATCCCCATGCTTGGAATTCACTGTTTTCTTCTGCCATTTTGAATCACCAACTCAATGTGCACTTCCAAAATAAAATGAGACTTTTTTGATTAACTCTTTCCTTGCTAATAATGTTTCCCCTGCCGGAGGTCAAAGGAGCTGGGATTAAAACCAAGAATCACCTACTCAGAAAAACTGAGTATCATGTTTCAGGGGAAAATATGGTCATTCAGTGGAATAGAGGACTTTCAAGCATTCTTGAGGAAAAAAACAGAGTTGAATAGAAAATTTGACATTCAGACACAAGAAACAAGAGAATCATGAGAAGGTAAACAGGGAAAAGAAATCATAAGGAACTTATCAAAGTTGAATTATTTACATCCCTACATGGAAAAATGATAATTATAACTGATGAAACTTTTCTCAGTATGAGAAGAGTTGAAGGGAATAGAAATGTGTATATATACATATACATATATACATATACATACATATATGTCTATATAGGAGGGTGTGTGGGTGTATGAATACATACATGAATGTGTGTATATATGTGTACAGGTTTACATAGAGAGAGGGCACAGGACCAATTTAATAGGAAGGGATGATACTTAAAAAGTGAAATTAAGAGATGAGAGAGGAATATAATGAGAGGAGATGGAGAGAGACAGAATGGGGTAAACTATCTCATATAGAAGAGGCAAAGGAAAATGGTCACAATGGAGGGGAAGAACAGGAAGGCAAAAGGGAATGGGTCAACCTTATTCTCATTGAATTTGGCTTAGGGAGGGAATGACATACACACTAAATTGGGTATCTCACCCTACAGGAGAGTAGGGGGGAAGGGGATGAGAGGGGGGGATGATGGAAGGGAGGTCAGTCTGGGGGGGAGAGAAGTTGGAAGCACCCACTTTTGAAAAGGGACAGGATCAAAGTAGAGAATAGAACAAGTGGGAGGTGGGGTAGGAGGGACGGAAATAGAGTCAGTTTTTTACTACATATCCACTATGGAAATGTTTTGCATAGCTACACATGTACAACCCATATTGAATTGCTTATCTTTCCAGTAAGGGTAGGTGACAAGGGAAGAAGGGAATGAATCTGGAATTCAAAGCTTTAAAATCAAATGTTTAAAATATATACATATATATATATACTATTATTAATATTATTTTACATGTAATTGGGAAATAAGACATAGAGGCACTGGGGCATAGAGATCCACCATGCCCTACTGGAAAGTCAGAGGAGGAATGGTAGAAGATATGGGAGAGAGCAGATTGGAGGAGGGGATATCCAGTGGGATAACTATTTTGGGCTGGTGGGTAGGGGAAAAACAGGAAGAAAATTCGTAACTCAACATCTTGCGGAAATGAATGACGTAAACTAGACATTAATAAAGCATTTGATAAAAAAATAAAAAATAATAAAAGAAAGTGATTGAGAAAAAAAGAAGAAAAAATAGTGTCTCCCCTGAACCCCTCCCCTCCAAAATTAAGTTGCATTCACTTGGAATATATTTATGTGCTGTTTCCTCTGATTGAATTTAAGCTCCTTGAGGTCAAAGAGTATTTTAGTTATGTCTTTGTGTCCTCAGTGTCTAGCACAGTATCTGGCACATAGTAGACACTTAAAATGTTTATTTTGTAAGTATTTAGAAAAAGTAAAGCGCTATACAAACCTAAGTTAGTATTATTACTATCACAATCTATTGGTTGTGATACTAGTAGTACACAGCCAATAGACTGTGATTTATTATCAATAATACACATTTGTGATAGTAACAATAGACAACTAATAGATTTGATGATGCAATCAATGATACACAACCAGTAGACTGTGATAATAATATAACATTTGCATAGTGCTTTAAATTTTCTAAATATTTGCATTATATTATCTCATTTAATCAATCAGTTAATCAATGAGCATTTAAGTGCCTATATGTCAGAGGGCATAAACTGGTGAGTCACATAGACCCACCTACAATGTAAAGAAATTACTTGAAGAACTGTGTGGAAGATGGATTGGAGAAGGTAGAACCTTGAGATAGGAGATCAGTTAGGAGGTATGAACCAGAGAAGTAGTCATGGGAGTGGAGACAAGGGGAGGGCAGGGAGAAATGATTGTGAAGGCAAAATGAACCTTATTTGAAGACTGATTGGCTATGTGGAGTGAGGGAGAGTGAGGTGTGGAGGATAAACCCAAGGTTGTGAACCTATTGACTGTCAATGGTATCCTTGACAGAAATGGGATCTGGAAAGAGGGGAGGGTTTGGAGTAGGGATGGAAGATGATGTGTTTCATTTTGGACATGATGAGTTTGAGATGCTTGTGGGGTATCTGGGTGGAAATATCTGTTTTATTGTACTATAATACTAGGAATCTTCCTTAGCGAGAGAAGTCTTAAAGAAAGAGTCAATTTAATGTCTTCAATCCTAATGACAGAAAATTAGTAAGAAGCAAAGGGTGTTGAAACGAGAACCCAGAAGGTGAGAAAGATTGCTTCCACTAACACTTATAATTTAAGCAGTACTACAAAGGTAGGAGCTCAGAGTGCCATCTTTCTCTGCAATGAAGATATGAGCTAACTGAAAGCTTGTAACTTATCTAATAAATAAGTGAATATCAGCCGTGACTCACTGTAGAAATGTTATTGTAACTACTTTTAGGTAATGCTGAAAATGGTGACAGATTTGGTTATTTTGGCCAAGTCATAAGACAGTTTGGTGAAAATAAGATTATTAAAACCAGTTGTTTCATTAAATTGATTGGTCAGTTCAGACAAGATAGTCTGTCTAAGTGGATACAGCCTGATTGCACTCAAATAGCCAGTGGTTTGATCACATAAGTAAGTGTTGTTGGATTTCCATCTTTTTAGGGTTCTTAGCGCTTCAAATACCTTCTTTTTTTTAGGGGGAAGGCAGGGTAATTGGGGTTGAGTGACTTGCCAAAGGTCACATAGCTAGTAAGTGTTAAGTGTCTGAGGCCGGATTTTCAAATACCTTCTTATAGAAGAGTGGCTAACCTTTCATATTATGACCAGTAGATTAATATACTGATCATATTTCCTAAGGACTTCAAAGACAGAAACAAAGTTCCAACATATATCAAAATATCATAGCAGCACATTTCTGGGGGTAGCAAATACCTGGAGACAAATGGGATTTGGGGGAATGGCTGAGCAAACTTGGATGTGTATATGAATACAAAGGGAATATTATTGTGCAGTAAGAAATGATCAATATGAGGAATTTGGGGAAACTGGTAAGATTTGTACGAATTGACACAGGGCAAAGTAGGGACACTCTAGAACAACATACATCAGTGGGTTTTGAACTTTTTTTTGTCACAGCACCGAGTTATCTTTTTGCCCTTTTTAATATCTCCAGATTTAGCTCAGTGTCTGGCACATAATAGGTACTTAACAAATGTTTATTGAATGAATGAATGATAATATCCCTGTCTGTTGTTACATGCTGAATGCTGAACATCAAGGTCTAATAGAAAGAAATATAGATTTGATTCAGAGGACCTGAATTTAAATCCTAGATCTGATACTTAACCACCTTTATAACCTTGGGTGGGCCTCAAAACTCTCTGGGCCTCAATTTCCTAATTTGCAAAACAAAGCAAATTAATCTACATGGACGCCTACATAAATTCTGATGTTACTATTTCTCTCTAGTGACTAATATAACAATTTGGAAAACAAAAACAAAGAAGGCTTCATAGGTTTTTATAGCTGAAAAGTACCTTAGAGACCAATTAATCCAGGAATTTTTAACCCTGTGTTAAAAATCGGTCTAGCCAAATAGACCTTGTTTGCCTTCTTCCATCTCCCATCTCTGCCTTTGAACAGACTGTCCCTCAGACCTGGAAGGCACTCCCTCCAGACCTTTTCTAAAGCTCAGCTCAAACACCTTCTGCATGAGGCAGTGGCAGTCTAGGTCTGTTATTGTCTTGTGTCTATATGTACACATATTGTCTCCTTTTGTTTTTCCCCATTTATTTTTATCGATGTGCTATGCTTCTACATTACACATATTGACAGCTTACTCAGATTCTTGAAAGGTAGACACCAATTTCATTTTTAATATTGTATCTCCAGTGTTGAGTATATTGCCTTCAGGGTACAGAGGAGGGGCCTGATGAATGCTTGTTGATTGATCAGCCATTGGAAACCAAGGGCCAAAGGCCTGCTTTCCTTAACCTCAAACCATAGCAGCCTCTGTTTCTCCTTCAGATGGAGCTGGCAGTGTATTTTTCTCCTCGTCCATGAGATAGCCCTCATGCCTTTGGTGTGGAGTCACATTTGGTAAGGCAATGAAGCTCGGAATAGGCAAGGAGTGTCTTTCATCCCCCAGCTTAGAACCTCTATAAAAACAAAATCCTTCTAAGGAAGAGAGGCCATGACTGCAGCAGTTTGATCTCAGAGTTTGTGTGCTTGGGTTTTTCCTCTCTTTTCATGTTTTTTTAGAGTGGCAAAAATGACTCTAATGGAGTCACAGACAGATCCTGCTCTTGCTTTTTCTTACCACTGGCTGACTTCAATAATGTTTGTATATAACTGCCTTGGGGGAGAGAATTTATCTCAAGTCCTCAAAAAACCCATCACAATATCAACTGGCTTCTTGTTGGCTCTAATCCTATTTGAGCACAAAAATTTCCTAAGATCATAGGATCATAAATTTAGAATGAGAAGAGACTATCTGACCCAACCTCCTCATTTTATAGATGAAGAAACTGAGACCCAGAGAGTTAAGTGAGTTATATACAAGGTCACCTAGGGTATGGAGGTGGGATTCCTTCAGGAATCATTAAGCTTGATTTTCCTTTTAATGTTTCAAGCATGAGCTTGAAAGAATTAGGAATAGAGCTTTTAAGAAACTCACAGTAAAGAACATCTATAGATTTATAAGCAGGGGTTAGAGTTTTGTGACTATTAGCATTTCTTTGGTGTCCTGCGAGTGAACAGAGACTCTTGTTAGGGTATGGGGTTCATTCAGGCTTGTGGGTTATTTGTTTTTTTAATTTAAAAAGTGGATTTTATTACCACGGGACTGTCGGGGTACATGCCCAAAACAGACAGTGCTTTGGCACAGACATTGTGCCAGTTTTATAGAGGTTTCATAGCCAGGTTATATAAGCTGAAATTGCAGTGATGTAAGCTGAAACTACAGTGATTGGTCAGTGTACATTTGAATTTCCCACCAACTCAAAACCCTAGCCTGGGACTCCCACCCACAGATCAATCAGGGGAAAGCAAGGGGTGAGGGTCCTGCCTATTTAGAGATCAATTAAGGGAGAGGAAGGTGGAGTTCTCTGCTTTACAAATCAATGAAGGGAAGGGCAAAGTGGAGTAGTGTCCAACATTCCCTACTCTTCCTTGTAGGTATGTCAAACCTTTGACATGGATGGGGTCACATTTAGATGACCCAATTCTGTTCCTAAAGGATGGGGGGGGGGCGTCGCCTGATAATTAACATTAATGGAGTTAACACAGGATTTGATAAATTGTAATTAATGAGATAGGGTCCTAGAATTAGGGCTATGATCAGGAGGAGGAGAGGCTAATACCAATATTAATACCAAGGTTGATATCAATTTAGTGAGTTAGGGGGATGTTCCAGGGGAACAGGGACTGATACCCATTCTCAGAATTTTCCAGCTCCCTCCATCTATTAGCAATATTCTGGCTTACCAACTTCAGACTCTCCCTCATCACTCCAGAGTTGTTTGCATAGAAGCAACAAGCCTCACCAAGGACTGTACACAGGCCACCCTGTTTAAAAAGGTCAAAGCCTCTGCGTTTCTGAAGAACCACCTCTGCCAGAGAATCCACCTGTCTTTCCAGGGCTGAGATGGACTGCTCTATGTGGGAGAGGTCAATATTTACCTGTGTACTTAAGGCCTGATAGTTGGCCTCCCCCTTAATCAAGGCTGCCATCCCAGTCTCTGCAGAACCCACAAGGCCCAAGCCCACTGAGATGGGAATGAGGAGTGGTACGGCCTGCCTTAGGTGGTGGCTCGGTTGCCCTTCTGGGAAAAGTAATGCCAACCTTGTTCACCGGAGAAGGGTAACCTTGTGGGTTATTTTTGATTTTGCTTTATTTGATGACCATTTTTATCTTGGTGAAGAGGAAATAATACCAGGACCTGTGATCAAATCTTGGCTTTACCACTTGGTACCAGTATGACTTTGGGCAAGATGATTAACTTTTCTGGGACTCAGTTTCTTCATATGAAAAATTACAAAGTTGGATGAGATGGCTTGAAGAGTCCCTTTCAGCTCCAGACCTACAAGACTATGACCCTTGTCCCATGACTCAGGGAGACAATTCTTTCTACATTCCTCCATGATAGGAATATTTGTATAATAGGTAATATGGGGATACTTGCTTTATTGCTGAAAGTTTATTTTATGGGAATCTGGGCATTCTGGTATCAAATTAAGTAATTCTCTGGAATGAATGAAAGGTCAGGAATGGTTCTACCATTTTCCAAAAAGAATAAGCCTGCCTTAAAATGTAGCCACTTCTCAATCTGTCCTCCCCATCTTTATTTAGTAAGGGTTCATACTATAAGACATATTTATCATTAAGAATTGTTCTTAAAGTTACTACTTACTAGGCTTACTAGGGAGAGAAATTCAGTTAAAAGGATTTTTATAGTGATAAGTCAAGACAAGGGGTCTTGGATTTACATATTCTCCAGTCTGAGAATCCCTAAGGAAAAAAAAATTCAGATTCTTCAAAATATGTAGGAAATGAAAATAAGGTTTTTGAAAGTATTCATGTTAAGTCAGGAAAATATTCTGCTTAGTTTGGCCTTGTCAATAGAAAATGGTCAAGCAATATTTCAGTGGGTTGATTCAAGGCTATTTTAAGGGTTGGAGAGAGGGGGATAGGCATAGTAATGCCTGTTTGTTGAATAATTGATAAAATCTGGCATGATTGGGCCACATCCCTAACCTTTAGGGCATGACCTGAGAGAGGACAATGCCCTCATTCACTCATGATAATGACCTCTGTGGTTTCCTTTAAGTCCCTACTAAAATTTGCCTTTCTGCAGGAAGCCTTTAATCCCTCTAAATTCAGTACTTTCTCTCTTTTAATTATTTCTGACTTATCCTGCTTATAGTTTGCTTCTCATATATTTGTTTGCAATTTGTCTCCCCCATTAGATTGTAAGCTCCTTAAGGGCAAGGACTATCTTTTGCCACTTTTTGTATCCCCAGCACTTGGTTCAGTTCTTGGCACATAGTAGGCACTTAATAAATGTTTATTGAATGAATGAATGAGAACATCCCTGTCTGTTGCTAATGCTGAATCAAAGTCTAATAGGAACAAATATGGATTTGATTCAGACCTGTGTTCAAATCCTAAATCTGACACTTAACCACCTCTATGACCTTGGCTGGGCCCCATAACTCTCAGGGCCTCAATTTCCTAATTTGTAAAACAAAGCAAATTAATTTACTTGGATGCCTACATAAATCCTGATGTTACTACTTGTCTCTAGTGACTAATAGAACAATTTAGAAAACAAAAACAAAGAATTTGGTAGTTTTTTTTAATAGGGAAAGAACCTTAGAGACCAATTCATCTAGGAATTTTTAACCCTCTTTGTGCCAGATCCTTTTAGCAGTCTGGTGAAGCCTAAAAAACCCTTCTCAGAAGGCATTCAATAAAATGCAGAAAACTACAAAGGGAGTCAATTAAATTTAAAGAGTTATCAAGGTAGGCTTTTTTTTTTTTTAAGTTTAGAGACCCCAGATCAAGGATCTGTGATTAAATCCAACCTTTTTTACCAAATGAAGAAACCAAAGCTGAGGGAAAGCAACATGAAATGCCTAATAACACATAGCTAGGAATCAGCGAGCTGGGATTTATACCCAGGTTATTCAACTCTAGCTGTTGTACCTCTTGCACTGTGCCATGTTGACATGTCTTTGATTAGACAATAGAAGGTTAGACTAGAAGATGAAGAGCTAGCTGTATGGGACCCTTCAGAATATATTGTCTGATCTCTTTACCTGGTGCAGACACCTCTCTCTTTAGCATCCCTGACTTGTGATATCATCCAGCCTCCACTTAGATACTGAAGGACTGAGTAGCAGGCAATCCACTGCTTCCCTAGGGGGGCCATTCCACTTTGGAATTGCTCTAATTGTTCCAGAAAAGTTGTTTTTTTTCTTACTTTGAGCCCAGATCCACCTCTCTGTAGCTCATTACCCACATTTTCTTACCTGTGGCTTCAAGAACCAATCAGAACATTTCTGGAAGATTTTTAAAAATATTTAAAGATAGCTCACATGTCTGCCCTCTCCCAAGTCTTTCTGCCTCCTCCCTGCCCCCCAAATTAAACACTCTCTATGTCTTCAGTCCATCCTTCACCAATCTGGTTGCTTTCCTCTGGAGCCTTCCTGGATGGAGAGCCCCCTACCTTCCCAAGGCTGTCTATTTTATTGTTAGACAGCTCCAACCAATTACTCAATCTCTTAGCATTTATTGATCTGTCAAATTTATTGACATTTATTAAGGACTTAAAATGTGCCAGGCACTGTGCTAAGAAGTGGGAACACAAAGAAACTCACAGTCTAATGGAAGAGATAACATGTAAACAACTGTAAAATAAGCATATACAGACAAAATCGGGGGCAGTCTTTCATAATTTTGGTCAGAATGTCTTCTTGTATAATAAAGCATCCAGCACCTTGCTGGATATGCTGTTGTCTCACATAGCCTCGTTTTAGAGTCAGCTGATCTCACTTTCTGATTATTCTCCAATGTCCTGAGGCACCTAACACTTTAGCTCTAAGTTTTTCTGCCTTCCCCTAGAAGATGCCCAGTAAATGCTTGTGATTTTGGTATGGCCATGGGCATTAAATGATGATGAGTGGAGCAGTGTGTGTGGTAGAATAGACAGAGGGCCAGCTTGGAAGCTTCAGAGACCTGAGTTCAGATTTTATCTCTGATCCATCCTCGCTGTGTGACCTTGAACAAATCACCAAATCTCTAAGTGCCCTAAGCAACCCTTTAAATCTTTATTTTATTTTGGAGGCAATCGGGGTTAAGTGACTTGCCCAGGGTCACACAGGTAGTAAGTATCTGAGTTCAGATTTGAACTCAGATCCTCCTTACTCCAGGACGGGTGCTCTATCCACCAAGTGACTCCTCCATTTAGCTCCCCTACCTCTAGAGCTTTAAATTGCAGAGCCATCTGTCAATTAACTTTATTAAGCATCTACTATGGGCCAGGCATTATTCTAAGTGTTTGGGATACAAAAATTGACAAAAGAGAGTCCCTTCCCTCAAGAACTTCACAATCTAAAGAGGAATTGCTGACCTGCATTAGGAGATAGCTTTCTCACCCTGAATTCCCTACACCAGTGATATCACAGGGCTGGAGCAAAATCAGAAAATTAGTGTGAGCCATTGCCCAACTGATAGGCATCCCTGAAATATCCAGTTCTTTGCCACCACAAAGAGAGCTGCTATAAATATTTTAGAACATAAAAATTCTTTTTCTTTTTCTCCTAATCATCTTTGGAAACAGAACTACAAGTGGTATTGCTGGGTCAAAGGGTGTAGGCAGTAAAAAAAGAAAGTTATATTATGACTTTATTATATATTTAAAAGGACTGCAAGTTGTGCATAAGAGAGTTGTGGTTTCATGTGCAATCATCTTTTCTTCTGTTTTACTATGTTATGGAAATGCTTGTTTTATTTATTAAGTTCAGAATAAACGTAGATAAAGAATGTGGAAAAAAATTAGTATTAGACAGCAGGGAGATTCACAGACTTGGAGCTGATTGGCAGAGGGAGGGGATGGCCTTCCAGGGGTGTGAAAGTGCCAAACAGGGGTGTTTTTGTAAGAGCATATTTGTCCCACTAACCTAAAGTTAAAATGGGGGAGGGGTTCTGGTGGGAGCCAGCCTTCAGACCCTTATCATGCCCCCACTCCTTGATTGACTCAACTGCTGTGTATTTGAGAACACTGAATGTAAATCAAATCTACTTTTCCACTGATTTCCATAATCATCCTAGATGCTTATGGTTTATCTCCCTCTCTGATTGGTCTCCAATGGCCCATGGCTCCCAACACTTTAGCTCTAAGTTGTTCTGCCTCCCTAGAAGTTTCTCCTTCAAGTGCTTCATGTTGCGTAAATAAACACTTAAATGCTCAGAGGGAAACCGTTCTATCTATCTTTGGAGCCCTGGGGTAGATCCTTTGGGAAAACACAAGGCCTTTTGTTGGGTGTTTACATCTTTCTACTTAATAAGCATATATCCGGAAGCTTCTAATGTGCCAGGCACAAGGCTAGGCACTAGAACGACAAAGACAAAAAGGAAATAGTCCCTGCCCTCATGGAGCTTATATTTGGCTGGAGTTGGGGAGAGCAAGCACCATGTAAACAGATAAATCAGTAGGAAGTATGAGGATAATGAGTGCATCTGTGATTTCATTGGTAGAGGGAGTTCCTTGGATGAGGAAACTTTGGTTACCAGAGATCTGAATATTTTCTACAATTTGTGGTCTGTAAGAATTGCCTAGAACATGAAAAGTAGAATGACTTGCCCAGGATCACACAGCAAGTATATGTCAAAAGCTCAACTTGAACCCAGATCTTCTTGCCTTTGAGGTCATTTCATACTACAAGGCATCCTCTACTAAGCCCATCCTGAGCTGCGCTTTGAAGAAAGACATGGATTCTGGGAAGATAAAGTGAGGAGGGGGTGCAGTCCAGGCATGGGGGACCCCCACAGTGAGAAGGCATGGAGGTAGGAGATGCAATGTTATGCATGGGAAACAATGAATTGATCAGTTTTCCTGGAATTTCCTGCAGGGAAACAATATGAAAGAAGTCTTGAAAAATAGATGTGAGCTAGACTGTGCAGACTACTGAATGCTAAGTTTTAAAATTTGCTCTATTTTCTAAGCTTGGGGGTCACTTGTGGGTTATCTTCTAGTAAGGCAAGATCATAAAAGTGTTTAGCTCATAGATGAATGTTAAACCACATGGGCAACTCCTGCCTAGAAGCTTGGTTCCAGGTAAACATAAAATTAGTTCAAACAACATTGGAGTGGTGAAGGAAGGGAAGGCATGGGGTTAGCTCCTCAGGAATGATTTTTCAGTTGACTCTAGGGAAAACAGCCAAATCATATTAGAGTGTGGTTTGATGATGTTACTTTGTATTTTTTTCTAACACATTAATGATGCCATTAGAAGATATTGGTTAAAGAAAAACTAGGTGGGGTAGACTTCTGTGGGCTTTCTCTATGAGTATTTTCATTTCATCTCATTCAGTCCATTAGCTGCAATGAACTGGAAATAGAAAGATTTATGTTACTAATTAATTTTTTTAAATAAAAGTTTAAGGGGAAGGTTCAGTAGAAATGTACCCTATGATTGTGCTTACCGATCTTCACAGGTCCTAAACAGGAATCCATGGTATTAACCAAAGTAATTATAACAATCAGCCAAGGTTAATTAAAATGCAGAGTAACATTTGGGCCAAAATAAAATCCACTTTGGAGGTTTTCCAGAAGTACATGCATTTGTGCAGACACTTAGTCCACCCAGGGGTTCCATCATGGCGAGGTATCCTTGTGGATGCTAATTATCTTTGGGTTGCCTTTGATCATGTTGAAAATTCCTCTTCTAAGACTCCAGGGCCATCCTCAGAAGATCAGTCCTAATGTAGCTTTGTCGTAATCTGGGGGGCAAGTACTTTGTTAGTACTGTCCACTCCACTTGTCTTAACTGGTACAGACTTACTAATTAAAGTAATTAATCAAAGCCACAAGAACTTAAAGACCGTCTGGACACTTCATGGAGTTTCTCCTGTGTTCATTTGCCTTCTTCTTGGCACTGAAGGCTGTATTCCTTCAAGCACCACTGCTCGTGTGTCTGGTCTGACGCATTTTCAACCATTCTGTTTGGAGACCATGTGACCCTCCCAGAGTGAGTCGAGGAAGGCGTCCTTTCTCCCCTCCTACCTCCACCCCACCACTGATCTCCTTCTGCCTCATGGCTCATGCCCAGGGTGAACAAGAGATGGCTGAGTCATCAGCCAATGGCCTCTGGGAGGCAAACATGATCAGCACAAGCTTCAGGTGAAATTAGGAAATTCACTGAGTTTGACCTTAGGGAGAAGTTTTTTCCATATTATGGAAAGATGATCTGAGGTCAGAAGACCTGGATTCAAATCCTGCCTTTGTTGCTTACTACTTCTGTGACTTTTGAAAAGTCACTTCATCCCCTTGGATCTTGGTTTCCTCATTTGTAACATGAAGGGGTTGGCCCTAGCCCCTAAAGACCATTCCATCTCTATTTTTATGATGTCAGCTATATGCTCCTCTTCAGAAGTGAATATACTTTACCTATATACCTTCACCCTACCCAGTACCCATCTATACTCTCCCCCTACACACACACACACACACACACACACACACACACACACACACACACACATCTAATATCAGTTGTTTAGTCTTTAGTTTTAATTAAGCTTCATTAATTAATTTAATTAAGGCTCGTAAAAATGGGGAGACAACGGAGCTCAATTTAAGACATCCCTAGGTAGCACAGTGGATAGAGTGTCAGGCCTGGAGTTGGGAAGACTCATTTTCCTGAGTTCAAACCAAGTCTCAAATACTTATTAGCTGTGTGACCCTGGGCAAGTCACTTAACCCTGTTTGCCTTAGTTTCATCTCCTCTAAAATGAGCTGGAGAAGGAAATGGAAACCACTCCATTATCTTTGCCAAGAAAACCCCAGATTGGATCACAAAGAGTCAGACACAACTGAGCAACTATAAAAAACAATTCTTTCTTTACAGGTGCTTTAGTCCTGAGGTACCTAGCACAGTGTTTCTCAAACACAACAAATACTTTTTTAAATGTTTGTTCAATTAAATTGAACTAAAGGGAGTTTGTGGAGGAGGGATCTGGGGAATAAATTTTGGGATATGGGCTGCCCATGCCTATATATCCCTGGGGAGGGGTATGCTACAGAGAGTTACTCCACATCCTCAGGGCTAAGGTAGCTAGATGAGTATATGAAAAAGTATTCTCTCCTTCTCCTATAGTAGAGCAGAAAGAATATTGACCTTGTAGTCAAAAGACCTGGGTTTAAATTCCATTGCTGATATTTAACTCTGTGTGACTTTGGGCAAGTCACTTGTTTTCTCTGGGCCTCAGTTTCCTCACCTGTAAAATGAGGGAGTTGGGCTCCATGGCTTCTGAGGTCCCTTCCAGTCTGACCTTGATGTTCCTGAGGAAAATGAACAGGGGATGACCTGTGCTTTAAAAAGTCCCCTCACTTCCCCTGAACTCTTTTCTTTGCAATGAAGTGATTGTACTAAATGGTTCCTCAGGTTCTCTCCAGGTCTTAATCCTATGTTCCAGTCAAGTGGCCAACTTTCTGGCCATATTCTTGTCCAGTGCCCTCTCTCTCAGCTGTCACTCCAGTCATCTTCCATGGCTAGAATGGATTCCTCTTCTGCCCCTTTCTCCATCTACTAAAGTCTCCCACTTAAGGACAAATTCTGACTTGCTCTCTTCGATGGAGATTTCCCCAGCACTGGCCCATCTGTCCCATCCCTGCCCACCCACTCCTCCCTTCCCCACCACATTAAAAGAGATCTCTCTATCCTCATATGTTCATAGCTCTTTGCCTGAACCCATAATTTGCATATATCTCTCATTTTAATAAATAAATCATGAGACAGCTTGGGTTGGAGGATAGAGCATTGAACTTGAAGGCAAGAAGGCATGAGTTCAAGTCTTGTCTTGAGCATTTACTAATTAAGTGACCTTGGGTAAGTAACTTAACTTCTCTCAGCCTCTGTTGCCTCATGCAAAACAGGATTAATAATATGCATTCTACCATATGGCCTTAACACACACACACACACACACACACACACACTATCTATTTATGGCTTAAGGACAAACCCTAACTCCCAACAGAGTGGTTTTAAAATACATATATGAAGTAATGGGGAATAGGAGTTAGGTAAGTCAAGTCATAGCAGAGCACAGATCTGACCATATTACTTCCTTGCTCAAGAAGCCTCAATGGTTGTCTACTACATCTCAAATGAAAGACAAACATTTTTGTCTGGCATTTAAAGCCCTTTACAATCATGCTCCAAGCTAGCTATCTCCTTTGGGGACAATTTCATGATTGTCTCTCTTGAACTAGCCAGACTGACCTTTTTGCTGTTCCCTTCTTACACATCATTGAATCATTTTGGCACTTAAACCCCAAGCCCAAAATGCTTTCCCTCCTCACCCCTGTCTCTTGGAGCCTCTAGCTTCCATCAAGCCTCAGCTCAAGAGCCTCTCTCTTGAAGACACCTTTTATGATTCCTACAGTTATTGGGCCTCTTCCCATACCCTCCCCCCAAAATAGTTTGTGTATATTTTATATTTATCTTTTTGCATGTGTTATTCCCCCCCCCCCAGTAAAATGTAAGCCTATTGAGGTCAGGCAGGGGTTGTTTTGTTTCTGTCTGTATTTTTGGTGCCTAGTAGAGGAGAACAAGGAGGGAATAACATCATAAAAACCTGGATAGGGGAGGGTAGCCAAAAGAAGGTGGTTATTTGGAACAAATACAACAGAGACTAACCATGGCCTCATCAAGGTGGTGTATTTGTTTCTCATACATGATAAGCCATCCCCCTCTCTGCCTTTGTATGGACTGTTCCCCATGCCTAGCATGGACTTTCTCCTCACTTTCACCCCTTGAAATCCCCAGCTTTTTCAAAGCTCAAATCATGTATCACTTCTTGTCTAAGCCTTTCCTGACTCCCCCAGCCACTACTGCCTCCCCACCACCACCAGAACCAACAAACACTACGATGCAAACAAAACAAAACCCATACCTTTGCTTTCTTTGTGTATATTTTATATTTCTATGGATACATGTTTCCCTCAACATAATGTAAACTCCTTGAGGGCAGGGGTTGTTTACATTTGTCTCTGTATTCCCAATACCTCAAATAATATAGGCTAAGGGCTCTTAATCTTTTTGTGCCCTGAATGTCTTTGGCATTCTGGTGAAGCCCGTGGATCCTTTCTCGGAATCATATGTTTAAATGATTGAAGGAAATGTTAAGTTTCAGTTAGAGGTTAGTCAAAATAAAGATGTAAATTTTCTTCCCATCCTAGTTCATGGACCTTGAGATCCATGGGTTAAGAATCCCTTGTGTGGGCACTCAATAAATGCTCTTTAACTGATTGATTTATTTTTTCTCCCTTCCTTGAATAATCTGAGGTTTTAGATTGAAGAGTATGCCCAGAGTGGGGAGTACTATATATTTAATTTGGTATTTCCAATGCATCCTCAGCCCTACAAGCTTTAATGTTTCCTTGCCCTTTGGCTAAAGGTAGAACTTGGAGCCTTCATACACAGAAATGAATTGACTTGACATAAAGCAAAAAGAATTCTAGAGCTTTCTGTGCATTTGGACAATAGCCCCTGAGCACTCTGCGCTCCCTTGGTACTGGATCACATCTCAGTCCCAGCCTCCTCAAAATGAGATTATTTCAGGCTCACTCATCCCACAGGGAAATAGAATCCATGTGGGAAGAAAATCACTTTGTATCTAGATCTCAGAGGACTCTTTCAGTAAGACCAAATCATTATTCTTGCTTAGTAGATAAGGAAATTAAGTTCTAAAGATGGACCCGAAAATCAAGGATCTCATGGTCATTAGGGGCCAGCCAGGGCATCAATCTCAGTCTAAAGTGCAAAACATATGGAAATGCTAACATTTATATTATTATATGGAACATGCCTCATAACTGTAAAATACTCTGTAAATGTGTTATTCATATTGAACTTCCAAAAGCAACATTCAGACTCCTTCCTTAACCTGACACACACAATCTAACCCCTGCCTGCCTTCCCAACTGTGGCTACTTTTCTCCCCTACAAGAGGAATAAAATCGAAAGTAAAACTTGGGCCTGACAAACCTACCAATTCTTTGATTTTTCTGTATATCAATGTAGTAGGAGTTAAGGCAGGCCTCTAATTCCTGGCTCTGTTCTAGCCATGCCAATTAATCTAGATGGCATAGGGTATAGAATGGAAGACTGAGTCAAGAGGACCTAAATCACCTCACACTACCTGTGTAATCCTGAAAAAATTACCTAACCTCTCTTGGCCTCAGGTTTCTCACCTCTAAATGGGGATAATAATAGCATCTTCCCCAAAGGGTTGTTATGAAATGCAAAGGAGGTACTTTATGTAAAATGCTTTGCAAACCTTAAGATTCTATGTAAATGTTAGTTATAATGATTATTATTACTCTGCCCTGTTCTGTGAGCTCCAGGGGCTACCTGGAGGATCAAATTTAAAGTCCTCTCTTTGGCCTTAAAAACTCTTCACAGCCTGGATCCTTTTTCCCTTTCCAGTCTTCATACATCTTACTCCCACTTTACAATCCAGGTATACTGGCCTACTTGCAGCTCCTTGAAGATGGTCCTCCATTTCCTGTCTCCAGGCTTTTGCACTGGGTTTCCTCCATGCTCAGAATGCTCTTCCCCTTTCCATTGCCTCTTAACTTCCCTTGACTTCCTTCAAAACAGCTCAGATTCCCCCTTCTGTGGAAGGTTTTCCTTTGCCCCCTTAGCTGCTAAGGCCTTTCCCTCTCAGATCACTTTCCATCCACTTCTTAGATTTCTTGTATGTTGCTAGTAACTTACAAGTGGTCTCTCCTATTAGTCTGTGAGCTCCTTCAGGGCTGGGGCTGTCCTTGGCTTTCTTTTGTATTCGCAAAGCTTAGCAGAGTGCCTGGTACACAGTAGGCATTTAATAAATAAATCCTCATCGAATGACTGGCTGAATATAACATGCCTGCTTGGAGTTGCTCTAGGCAGCTCTGGGAGCCTGTAATAAGCAGAAATGGTAATACTCTACATTTTAGAGGAAAGCTTCCTGTACCAGTGAAGTTAGAGGCTCAGTTGATATCCTATTCTTCGAGAGAATTATTCTGGTTGTGAAGGACTTTACTGTTTAGCCATTAACAGATACATAATAACATCAACTGCCATATTGCTAAAAAAAAATCCTGAAAAAAGGCCAGAGTTTGCTCTTATCCCTCCGGCAGTAGTTTCTAATATTCTTCCCTCAGCTGTATTAAAATACTTCCTTCAAAATCCCTCCAGGCACCAAGAAAGATGAAGAATTGCATTCCTAGAAGGGGGAATTATTTCATTTCTTCCCCAAATAGGGCACTTTGCATTTTGCTGTTGGTGATCAGTAAATGGGTATCCCTCAGTCTTTCTCCAAGCAAGGCATAATTACTTCCTATTGCATTTTTGGCAGTGGAAATTCCCTCCTACATAGGGAAAAGAAAAGCTGCCTCCTAAACTTTCATTACCCATTTTCTTCTCGCTGAGTTTACAGCCCTCTTGATGAGAAGCGGGATGGCAGTTTAACTAGAGCATTGAAAACATGCCTTTCTCCCTTAAGCTGGCAAAAGACCAATTAACCCAGGGTTTGGGCCTAGACATGCCAGGTTTCTCTGAGTTTCCGTGGTGGCAGCCGAATAAACAAGCTCAGCTTCCTGCTCATGGCCCACCTGGTGCCTTATCCTCCTCTTCCAAGCTGTCAGAAATCTCAGGAAGAAGACACAAGCCTTCCCAGCACCCTGGTGGTCAAGCCTTCGCTGTGCAGGCTATAACTGGCCAGGACATTACCAGGCTTAGGGATGGGAAAGGACACAATACAGCTTTGGGCCAATAAAGATTGGTTCTTTTGTGTTTGTTTCCCTTAAGAGAACCCCGGCTCTTGAACTTACATCCTTGAGAGAGCTGGTGCGTGAGCAGAACCGAAAGTGGGGCAGTAACGGCTCTGTGTGTGGGCAGCAAATGAGTCAGAATCTGCATAACTCCAGAGGGAGAGCCCAGAAGCCAGTGTGGCACGCTGGATTTGGGTTACAGGACCTGGGTTCTGATCCCAGCTCCTCTGCTAGCTACCTTTGCGAACTTGGGCATGTCCTTTCCCTGATGTATGTAAAATGGAGAGGGTGGTCTAGGGAGCCTCCTAAGGTCTTTCCCCTTCTAAATCTCAGACTCCAATGAAAGAGTAAATAGAAACAGGGAGGTGTGGTTAGAGCTCTGTATTTGGAGTCAGAAAAACCCCGGTTCAAATTCCTCCTTGGACACTTGATAATTGTGTGACCCTGGACACAATTTTGCTCCCCATTATCTTTGCCTGCTAAATGAGGGGACTGACCCCTAACAGCCCACTGAGCTCTAAATTTATAATCCTATAATCTCAGGAACATAGAGAACGCTGGATTTGGGCTCAAATTTCAGCTCTAATATTTACTACCCATGTAATCTTGGGCTTATTCTTTCTGGAAATAAACAAGCATTTATTAAGCACCTACTGCATGCCAGGCATTTTACAAATATTGTCTTCTGTGATTCTCATGACAACCCTCTGAGGTAGTTGCTTATTATGACCCCTGTTTTACGGTTGAGTAGACCTGAGGCAGTGACTTGCCCAGGGTGGCATAGCTAGTAAGTGTTTGAGGTCACATTTGAGCTCAGTTCTTCCCAATTCTCTAGGACCAGCGTTCTATCCATTTTGCCACCTAGATGGACCTCGTTGTATTCACTGTGGAGTGAGGAGTTTGCATGGGAGGAGAAAATGGGTGCTGTGTTTATTGGGACTCTTTTAGGTCTAAGCTTCTCTTCTGTGTAATGACTGAGCTGGGAAATTTGGAGCTACTCTGCATGTTGAGGGTGTGGAGTCTGAACACCAAGGCTTCTAGTTCTTTCAGGAAAGATCCTATGGAGATCTCAGTGCATGCCCTCAGCTTTTCTCAGAGTCAGCATGGTCCAATGAAAACCAACGGTGAATTTGGAGTCAGAGAATCTTTGAATTAAATCCTAATATTACTCACATGACTTGGAAGTCATTTAGGCAGCTAGGTAGGTAAGTGAATGGTTTACTTACTAGCTGTGTGAGCCTGAGCAAATCATTTAACCTGTATGCCTCAGTTTCCTCATCTGTACTATGGGGATGATGGTGATGATGATGATGATGATGATGATGATGATGATGATGATGATAGCACATACCTTCCAACATTGTTGTGAGGACCAAAAGAGATCATTGTAAAGTTCTAAGTACATTGCTGGAACATAGTAAATGCTGTAGAAGTATTAGCTATTATTTATTCTCTCTGGACCTCAGCTCCGCCCCCCCAACAAATTGAGGGGCTTGGACTAGATAACCTCTAGTACCCCTGGAGAAGGAAATGGCAAACCACTCCCATGTCTATGCCAAGAAAACCCCAAATAAGGTCACAAGGAGTTGGACATGAAGGAAAAACCACTAAATAACAGCAAAGTGGCTCTTCTAATTCTAAATTTATGATAATAGGTTTCCCTCTTCTCATCTTTTGAAAGTCATTTTAATATCTTTAGTCCTCAGTTTCTTATTCCATAAAACTAGGGAGGGGGTAGACTGGGTAATATGTAAATTTCCTCCTACTTCTCCATTCTATGGCACTGAGCCCTGAGTCTAGAGAGGACTGTCATAGAAGGCAGTTGGGCCTCGGCTCCCACCCTCATGCCCCACCCCCATCAAAAGAAAGGCTCCTGTCACATCAAACATGGCCATTGTCACCCAGTGCTGTTCCCTGAGGAAACATTTCAATCCAGATGGTGTTCTTCTTGTCAGGGGCTAGCCTAGCATCTCATGTCATTCTCTGACATTTTGCCAATAACTTTGAACTTGTCTTTTCTCTCTCTCCCTTTCCTTCATTAAGGGGCAAAAAAAGCACTTGAGTCAGATCCTTTGAAAGGTCTTCTCACACCACAGATATTTTCCCCCTCCTTCTGAGAGAAGAAAATTGAATGAAGGAAAGCTGAAATAAATCAAGAAATGATCATTCTATAGGGGAAGAGAGAGAGAAATCCCCCCCAAAATCAGAACCAGGAAGGGGCAAATGGAGCTTTGCTCAGGTCCTGGCATATGCTCCTTCCCCAAAGTGACCATTGTCCCTATACCTCTCTGGAGGCCAGCCTGCTGCCCCCTAGTAGCAGGACTATCTAATGCCACCTCTCTCTTCCTATTCCACCCTCCACCCCAAGTTGAAATTGCTTCAGGCATAACTTTACATTAATCATGGCTCTGGTCCCCAGGAAAACCTGTGAGACAATGCCCTAAAAAGATTGTGGTTTATGCTACTGTCATTCCAGGCTAGCTCTGATATCTATTTAAACCCCAAATCCCAGAAAGCACTGGGTTACTGTAATTCTTTTGTTCAACAAAATATTCAAGTGTGACCTCAGAAAACTGAGCCTTAGAACTTGTGTTTGACTTTTGAGACCACACGGTTAGACTTGATGAGAGAAACATCAGGGTGTAGACAGATTGCTGTGCTTGGGAGCCAGGAAAACACTGCTTCAGACACTTCCTAGCAATATGACCCTGCCTAAATCATTTCAAATCTCCACCTACTTTCTTCTCCTTTACAATGAGGGGATTGGACTTGATAGCTTCTAAGATTTCTTCCAGCTCTAGATCCATGATCTTATAGATTTTGGAACCGCAGAGATGGGATCTCCATCAGGGCTAGAATCCTGATATTCTGATCCTGCCTCCTTCTCCTTCCACTTTTCCCTCTTTCTCTCCAGGCAGGACCAGAAAAAGTCCTTTAATAACCACATTTTTTACAATAAAGTATAAGACTGGAATGATCTCTCCTTTAATCAACAAACATTTGCTAATTACCTGCTCTGTTCCAGGTATCATGTTAGACACTGGAGATAGAAAAACAAAGAGAAACAACCCTCCCTTGCCTTCATGGAACTTACATTATTTTAGGGAAGCAATATGTAGAAATGTGAAAATACACAAAGTAATTGCCAGGCGGTTTGAGCATGAGGGCATTAGTGGATGAGAGGATCAGTAAGGACCGCATGTGGGAGATGGACAAGGGCTAGGCTTTTAAGGAAATGAGGGATTCTGAAAGGCAGAGGGGAGGAAGGAGAGCATTGCAAACATGAGGATGGCCTGGTGGAGGGCATAGAGACTCCAGGAGGGATGTCGGTTAGGACAGAAAGAAGGCCAATTTGGTCAGAACAGAGAGCTAGATGTGGAGGGACACTTGAGAAATCTGTCATGATGGACTGAAGCTAGTTCTAAATGCCAAACAGAAGAGCTTGTGTGTGAGGCTAGAGACAACATAAGGCCCTGGGAGCTTTTCAGGAAGAGTGACATGGTGAGACCTGGGCTTTAAAAATGTCACTTTAGCACTTTCAGGAAGGAGGGATTTGAGGGGGGGGAGATTGGGTTGGGGATGGGGGGGACTAATTAGGAGTACATCTCAATAATTTAGGTGAGGGGTTGGTTATAAGTGCCTGGACTAAAGTGGTGACTATGTGAGTTGAGAATAGACAAAAGACATGTTGTGAAGGTAGCATTTTTCTTTTTCTTTCTTTCTTTTTGCTTTTTGGAGTGGGGAAGGCAGGCAATTTGGATTAAGTGACTTGCCCAGGGTCACATGGCTAGTAAGTGTCAGAATCCAGGGCCATTGCTCTATTTATTCCCTGTGCTACCTAGTTGCCCTGTTAAGGTAAGAATTGACATGACTTGGCAACTGATTGGAAGTAGAAGATGGGTTTTGGAGAAAAGGTAATGAGTTTTGTTTTGGATATGTTGAATTTGAGATGTCTAGGGGACTTTTATGGGCAGCTGGGTGGAGCAGTGAATAATGACTTGGGATTATGAAGACTCATCTTCATGAATTCAAATCTGGTCAGCAGACATTTGCTAGCTGTGTGACCCTGGGCAAGTCACTTAACCCAGTTTGCTTTAGTTTCCTTGTCTGTCAAATGAGCTGGAGAATGAAATGACAAACTACTGCAGTATCTTTGCCAGCAAAACCCCAAAATGGGGTTATGAAGATTCAGACACAACTAAAGTGACTGAGCAAAAACAACAACAAAAAGGGACCTCTAGGTAGAAATGTCTAATAAGCAATGGAGATATGGGACTGGAACTCACAACAGAGAGCAGGGCTGGATAATAGGTGCTGAAGTGAATAGATAGCTGGGCCTGGGGTCAGGAAGAATGAGGTCAAATCCAGCTTCAGACCCTGAGTTGTGTGACCCTGTGAAGGTCAATTAATATTTCTCAGCATCAGTTTCCTTATATGTAAAATAAGAATATTAATAATAGCACCTACCTCCCAGTGTTGTTATGAGGATCAAATGAGATAAGTATAAAGCACTTAGCACAGTATCTGGCACATAGTATGTGAAATATAAATATGAGAGAGAGAGAGAGAGAGAGAGAGAGAGAGAGAGAGAGAGAGAGTCAAAGAGACAGTGAGAGACAGCAAGACAGAGACAGAGAGAGACACACAGAGAGACAATGAGACAGAGCAGACTGTAACGGTGAGAGAAGTACTTAGCACCTTGTTTCAGCGATTTAATTATTTAACACCTTGTTTGAGTTCAAGTTTCTTTTGAGCCTTGCCCATGATTATATCAAGTCTTTGTTAAGAAACAGAACTTGTGAAACCCACAGTGGGAGGGACTTGCCAAAGATGGGAACGGGAAGGATGTAAGAGGTGGGAGGAACAGGAAAGAGCTAATGACCATATATAAGGAGAAGCTCAAGCTAGGAAAGGGCAGAACTGAGAAGGGGAATGGTCGTGGAGGCCAGGCACTCTGTCTATTTTGTCTGTATTGATTTGTGCTTGTAATACTTTGTACAGAAGCCCTGGGACCTTACTGGAAGCCCTGAAGAGGTCCTGGGACTCTTTTGACAATTTGTGTTGAGTTCTCAGACTTTGTTTGTGGGTCTGTGTTGATTTCACAGGCAGAAAGTGAATTGATGATAGTGCCAGGAATGTGTGTGAATGTTGTTTTGGCTTTGTTAAGCTTTGTCTTCCCAGAAACAGAAACTGAAGAATCTGATGTGGACTGGACATTGTGAGCTTCAATTTGGAATGGGAACTGCACAAAGAACTGGACGACTTGAAAGCTGCCTACCTTTGAATCCAGGTGACAGTTGGGTAAATTTAGGCAAAAGCTGGGACCATGGTAGAGGAACCATGGAATCTGAGAACCAGCCTTGAGTAAAGATGAAGTAACCTCTCCTTGGGTACTTAGTGCTGTCTGAGATTATGATTTACTGTGTCCTATGGGGTGGGAGAACTTTGTACCTTTGTAAGAGGCACTTTGGACCTCTTAAGGACGATTGAGTTAAGGATGATTGGAAACTAATTGCCAGTCAAGAAGAAAAAAAACTTTTTGACTGAGAGATTAAGACAATGTGACCTAGGGGTGGAGAACATTGACCTTTGTACTTTGTGTCCCTTAAGGAGTCTTGCTCCTTAAGGATGATTGAGTTAAGGACTTACTGAATATCTTTTATTTAAAACTATATGGCCACTTTAGTGATAAGCTGTTATGTTATAACATTGTGAATGCTGCACTTTGGTTTCTGTGAATGTTTTGCTTTAGTTTATTGCTGAATAAGCAGAGAGTTCACTATACTATGTGATCAGAACCTTAAAGCTGTTCACAGAAACAGTCCTCTGGAAAGCTGCTTGTGTTTGGCTTTACACAGACAAAGAGACAGAGAGAAGAGGAAGAAAGTCAACCAGGCAATAAACATTTATTAACTGCTGTTTACCAAGAATTATGACAAGTGTTAGGGATAAAAAGAAAAGTTAAAAGCTGTCCCTGCTAGGGTAAAGTCTTAAGGGATGCCCACAGTTAGGGGCTATGACATAGATGATGGTTTAGCAAAGGAAACTGAGAGGGAGGACAGAGGTAAATAGGAGAACCAAAATCTAGGAGTTTCACAAATGCCCAGAGATTAGAGATAGAATCATGGGATTTCAGAAGTTGAGAGATCATTTAGTCCAACCGATAACTAGAAGTATAAATCCCATCCACACCCTCCCCAAGAAGTGACTCCCTAACCTTCACTTGAAGACCTCCTGTGATAGGGAACTCATGAATTCTTAAGGTAACTCCTTCCACTTTTGCATAGCTCATTATTAGAAAAGTTTACTTTATATCTAGTCTAAATCTGCATTTGTGACTTCTACCCATTGCTTTCAGGTCTGCTCTCAGGAGCCAAGCAAGACAAGTCTGATTTCTCTTGTCAAGTAGAGAAATGCAGAAAGGTTTATAGATATTGCTGCCACTGATACCCTCTCCTTTCCCTGTAAGGGTATTAATGTAACCTTAGACTTCTTATTTCTGGTTGGCCCAGCCTGTCTCTCCCTGGACTGGACTACCTTTCCAATCTTTTAATATTTTGTTTCCCTTCAAGATCCCATTACACTGGCCTTCTGGAAGTTGCTTGGTGCTCCTCCTAGCTCAATAGCTTTACACTGGCTGTCCCTCATGGCTGGAGTGTTCTCTTTACTCACTTCTACCTATTGGAGTCCTTGGTTTCTCTCAACACTTAGCCCATAACTCATCTTTTGCAGGAGACCTTTCCTTCCAGCTTCTAGTAGCTTCCCCTCCAATGGTACCTACCATCTATCCCGTATATTTCTTGCACCCAGGTACTTTCATGTTTTTCCCCCATTAGACTATGAGGTCTTTTAGGGAAGGCATCGTTTTTGCCTTTCTTTGTATCTCTAGCACTTCACATAGAACTTGACACATTGTTTTTCAGTCATTCAGTCATGACTGACTCTTTGTGACCCCATGGACCATGCTGCCCATGGGGTTTTCTTGGCCAAGGTGCTGGAGTCACTTGCCACTTCCTTCTCCAGTGGATTAAGACAAACAGAGGTTAAATGACTTGCCCAGGATCACATAGCTAAGTAAGAGTATGAGACTGTATTTGAACTCAGGTCTTCCTGACACATAGGTCCAGCACTCTATCTACTGAGACATCTAGCTGCTTGGTATGTAATAGGTGCTTAATAAATGCTTATTGATAGATTGTACTCCACCATGGCATGAAGAACAGGGTAAACAGGTTTAATAGGTAAGTACTCTTTCCCTAAAGAGCTATTGTTCCTTACAAAGTTGCTCCATTCAGATGTGGTTAAGTGCCATGACACAAGTTTATATGACCACACACATATGTATGTGTGTGCATATATTTTCATATGTCTATATGCATGTATATTTCTGTCTGTCTGTCTGTCTGTCTCTCTATCTATCTATCATTCACCCTTTTAGTCATGTCTGACTCTTCATGACCCCTTTTGGGGTTTTCTTGGCAGAGATACTGGAGTGCTTTGCCATTTTCTTCTCCAGATCATTTGACAGATGAGGAAATTGAGGCAAACAGGGTGAAGTGACTTGCCCAGGGTCACCCAGCCAATAAATGTCAAGTGTCTGAAGACAGATTTAAAGTCAGGGAGATGAATCTTTTTGACTTCAGACCTGGTCCTCTATCCACTGTACCACCTAGCTGCCCAGTATATGTGTACTCTTGTATATGTATATGTATATGTATATGTATATGTATATGTATATGTATATGTATATGTATATGTATATGTATATGCATATGCATATGCATATGCATATGCATATGCATGTATATGTGTATATGTATGTGTATGTATATGTGTGTATATGTATGTATATGTGTATGTGTATATGTATGTGTATGTATATGTGTGTATGTATATGTATGTGTATGTATATGTGTGTGTATGTATATGCATGCGTATGTGTACTGTGCATGTATGTGTACCTGTGCGTGTGTGTGCATGTGTATGTGTGCATGTACATATACATAGAGACACTCATATATATATACATATCTTGATATATATATATCTTTTTATATATTGCAAGAGGAGGATATTTATATGTATGTGTGTGATGTTTATATGTACATATTCACAAATTAAATTAGCTTTTGGGAGAAATTCCTAGCTAAACACATCTCTCTGTAAACCTAAGTGTTCCCAAACACCTTTCTCCTGTGGGTGATTTCCCCACTCCCCCCACCATGGTGCTACAGTAAGTGTTATAGATAAAGTTTAGCTGAGAACCACCTGGATGTAGGCCAATCATCCAGCAAAACTTTGAAGACTACAGAATTAAAGGATTTAGAACTTAGAGAGTTCTCTTTTGGTCCCACCTCCCCCTGTAGATGGGGCAAAAATGAAGCCCTGAGGGCTAGGTGGCAAATTTGCCAGACATTCCAGGTCCCAGGATTGGTTTGCACAGAGAGAAAACAAGAGGAAGAAATGATGTTTGGTAACAAAGATGGGAAAGAGGTGATGTGGTGCAGTGGGATGGGCCTGAAGACCTACTTGATAGTTACATAATCTGTGAAAACGGATTTCAGTTTTCTGAGCCTCAGTTTTCTCCTCTATAAAATGGGAATGTCATGGTGCTACTGACCTCATTCAGTAATGTGTGGATAAAATAACCAACCAGCTTTCATAATGTGCCCAGAATACGTTTTTAAATTTAATCTGCACTATTACTATCTTCTTCACCACTTTCTTAAGTCTAGACAATATAAAAACAATAGATCAAGCTCTGATTTGCAGATTCGATTTCCAAGTCATATATTCTTCCCAAATACTGCCACATTACACAACGATCTTTCTTTGGCCTAGAGATGCAAAATGGATACGTGCACCTCCCCTTAGAAAAGTGTGTGTGTGTGTGTGTGTGTGTGTGTGTGTGTGTGTGTGTGCATGCATATGTTGATTAAAGAGCTAAATTTCCAAGAGGCACAAATCCAGGGCCAAATCATTTCCATTATCAGAAGGGCACCGATGCAAATGCAAGGATGCTGAAAGCAATCACATTTTAAAAAGACCTTCTTGCCATTTTCTTGTTGGAAGAAAAAAAATCCTTTACATTTTTCTTCTCTTTTTTTTCTAGTCTTTGTTCCAAGGGTTGTCTAAGCTAGGTAGAGGAGGGGAGTGAAAGGAATATATTCAGAACTGGAGATGATGTAAAAACAGAAAGCATTAATAAAAATAAGACAACAGCGGGAGAGAAGGCCCCTTCCTCTTACCTCTCCCCTGGGCAATAAGGCCATCTAGTGCAGTATCTTTTAAATTTATTCATGGACACAAGGGTCTATGGACCCCAGGTCGGAGCATCTCTGGTTTAGCTTAAAATAGGCACTATAGGGGCGGCTAGATGGCGCAGTGGGTAGAGCGCTGGCCCTAGAGTCAGAAGGACCTGAGTTCAGATCCGGCCTCAGACACTTAATGCACACAGAAATAGAAACCTAGCCGTGTGACCTTGGGCAAGTTACTTAACCCCAACTGCCCTCCAAAAAGGCAAAAAAAAAAAAATAGGCACTATATATTAGGAGTCTTAGAACCTAGTCTTGGTTCTGCCTCTAAGTAGCTGCATGACCTTGGGCAAGTAATTTCACCTAATCTGGGATTTGGCTTTCTAACTTCTAAAGCAAAGGAGTTGGACTAAATGATCTTCGTGATTCCTTCTCTTTAATGTTCTATAATATACACATGTACCTACAGTTATAATAAAATATTATGTATTTATTAATATAACAACCCACCATGACAAAGTGTGATCTAACATAATATCATATGTATATAATATGACAAACAGTGTGGAATAGTAGATAGGAACTGATCTGGGAGTCACAGAGAACAGAGTTCGAGTGCTGCCCCTGACATCTGAACCAACTATATGGCTATGGTCAAATCCCTTAACTTCTTGGTGTACCAAGGGAACTTCCTGAAATTATTACTTGTAAAGATGTTTATCTGCATTGGTGGAGGAAGTTTTCTCACCCGGAGTTCCATATATCCACAAAATCATAGGTCCAGGCCCTCCTCTCCCCACAAAACAAATAAACAACAATCAGGATACATTTTATATATAAATATATATGTAAAAGATAATATATTATTAAAATATATCATATATAAAATATATATTGTAAATATATTATAAAAATTATAAAAAAATATAAAATACAAAAATAAATATAAAAATATATACACATATACATGTACACATATATTTGTATATATCTATGTCTAAGTCTATCTCTACCTCTATTTACCTATCTATCTATTTGAGGGGCAGCATGGCATTTTGGATTGAAGGACAACCTTGGAGTTAGGAAGACAAAATGTGACTATAGGCAAGTGTATCACCAAGACAATATTCACAGCACCAGTGGAGACTATGAATGTGCCTGTGTAGTTCTGAATTGAAAAATATAACAGACTTTCCATATATAAGACAGAAGCAAAACATGTATTCATACATCAGAAAGCCAAATCCCAACACCAGAAAACTGAATTCATCATAGCAACAGAGAAGTTAATGCACATTATCACTGCAGAGAGTAACACCTTCCTGAAACCTTCCCCCAGCTCAGGCCTTCCCACAAACAAACACTAACAATCCTAGCTGTCTACTTGCCTGCATCCTTTCTCTCCCTCTTCTCTAAGTGCTCTGACTCATTTCCTGCTCTACCCCTTATTGCTCCACTGTTCAGTAAACTCCTCCTACCTATAGGCTCCATGTGATTATATTCAGCCTATTAAGGGGCAGAGAAGATCTTCAAATTCCTATTACCATTACAACAAGTCATAACCATTCTCATTCAACTCTATAAGACTACATTACAGACAAGTGGTTGATTTGCATTGGTAGTGGGGAGTTCCCTTGCCATTGAGCTTTGGTGGCTCTGGAGGAGAGAATGAGGAGGAAGGCTCTGAGCAACTCTGCCTCACTTAAATCCAATTCACATGCAAGTGAAAACATCACCCTCATGATATCATTGGTCTTCATATAAAATGGACCACCACTACCACTAACCCCCCCCATGAATGATACAACAATGGATGATGACCCAAAAAACACATTTTTAGTCATGGCATGTGCAGAGCAAAGAGCAGTCAGTGTATTTATCAGTAGGAGTTAATTGGAAAATTAACAAATTACGTTCCCAGCCTATACCTGTCAACAACAACAACAAAAAAAGATTCTAACAAGAAACCTTAGCAGGCCACCACCACAGGGTGTCCATCCTCTCCTAATGAGCACTGACAATAAAGCCCTGGCATTCTGTGGGTAGGGCAGGAGTGTGTCTTTTGGGCTAGAGGTTGGGGGTGGTGGTCACATAATTGCAGGCAAACCCAAGACCAATGATGCTTTCAAAAGAAGACTGAAGGCTAGACTCAGCAGGATACAGACTGTCAATGTGATTCACTGAGTAATTACAGAATAATACAGTGTAAACTATTAGGAGATAATAATAATAAGTCAGGATTGACTCATCTCTTTGAAGACTTGGGCCTGACAAACCTGCCAGGTATTTGTTATCTCTCCTAGTCCGTGCACCAATGTACCGTGAGCCAAGGCAGGCAGCTGAATTCAAACGAGACAGGTCTATTATCCTTTTTTATATTAAAACTGTGGTGGAGAAAACAGAAATGCAGTTAGGCTAATATCAGCACCCGTTTCCAGCTAAAATGATAATTGTCAGTCACCTAAAGTCCTCCAAGATGAAATGTTCTCAGTCCAAAGCAGAAAAAAATGTAGTGATGATCTTAGGATAGCTGGAAATTAGAGCGTGCAAAGAAAGGCTTTTGGCATACAGAGTGAAGTGAATATACAGAACTTAGGAATCAGTTCACTTGAATTCAACACCTGCTTTGTGTCGGGCTGAGGGGGATATGAAGACAAAACACTAAAATAAAAAATAAAAAAAAAATAAGAATAATAGAACCAACCAAACAAAAAAATCAGTTCCTGCCCTCAACGACTTTATATTCCATTGGAGAGACAAAACATTCATCTCAATTCAATTAGTCTTCAATAAGAGGATTTTAGGTGCCTGAGGCTGGGGATAAAAAGGTGAGAACAAACAGTCCTTGTTCTTTAAGGAGCTTATGTTGTTACTGGAAGGATACAACAGGTAAACAGATAAGTAAGCACCAGATGTACACAAAATAATACAAACTAATTTCAAGAGGGAGAAGGACAGGGAGGAGAGAGGTTGGAGATCCACAAATATCTTAAGTAGGATGTGGCAGTTGATTCAAGCTTGAAAGAAGAAAAGATGGCTGGGTAGTTGAGTGTCTCAGTGGAGAGCATACTGCAGTAAGGAAAACTGGTCTTCCTGAGTTAAAATCTGGCCACAGATACTTGCTAGCTGTTTGACCTTGGGCAAGTCACTTAATCCTGTTTGCCTCAATTTCCTCATCTGTGAAATGAGCTGGAGAAGGAAATAGCTAACCACTCTGGTATCTTTGTCAAGAAAAAATGGATAAATCAGTCATCACTGAAAAATGACTAAACAAAAGAGATTCTATAGGAGAGAATGAATTTCAGGAATCTAAGACAGCCTGTGAAGTGGTAGTCAATAGAATGCACTATACAGAGAACAACAAATAGACCAATTTGACTAGAAAGAAGAAATTTCAACTTACAGTAATGCAAATAAAACTGGAAAGAAAGCTGGGAGGTAGGTTAGGGAGAAATCTGTGTGTGTGTGTGTGTGTGTGTGTGTGTGTGTGTGTAGGGTTTGTGATGTGTAATAGAGAACACCAGAGATGATTTTGAAGTAGGGGAGCTACACACCTGTCCTCAGACATATCAACATGGCAGCTGTACAGAAGATGTGTCAGAGAGGGGTGAGACTGGAAACAGAGAGACCAATTAGCAGGCTATCATAATGGTCCAGGCAAGGTATGAGGGCCTGAATTAGGATGCTGGCTATGGGAATGGAAGGAAGACAACAGATACAAGAGATATTTTGATTTAAAGACACGAAAAGGCTAGGCACTAACTTATTTTATAAACCAGGAAGCGTGAGACCTGAGGAATTTTCATCCTAAAGGATGGAAAGAGCACTGACTAGAGACAGAGGACCTGCATTATAAGCCCGGCTTTGAATCTTGCCACCTCTGTAACTTTGGGTAAGTCTCTTAACCTTCCTGGGCCTCAGTTTCCTTATCTGTAAAATGAGGGGTTTGGATTAGATGGCTTTTTAGCTCTGCATCTAGGATTCTATGATGAGACAATGCATATGGGGGCGGGGTGGAGGGGACCATTAGCTTATTTTACAGAATCCAAAATCTTAAAGTAGAGAATTTCCAGACTTGAGGACATTACATACAAGATTGTGGTCATTGATGTTGATCTGATGATGTGGTTTCAGTGTACTGAGCTTCACAAGTACTCCATGTGCATAAAGAGATGGAAGCAAAGTGTAGGTTCTAGGAACTGTGACCTTGGGATCAGGCATAGACTTATGTAAGACACAGTCACTTGATCAGGCCTGTACAACGTATGGCCTGTGGCCAAAGGATTTTGGGTGGCTAATGAAAGATGTAGGGTTGCCACTGTGTATGCTCTCCTATTTGTCATGTGACCCACAGTGATCAACCATTGTCAGTCTGTCTCTATCTGCCATCTGAAGAAGTTGGCTTATTTTAATTTTGGCCCTTACCTACTGCCACGTTGTGCAGGTCTGCATTAGATAAATCAGTGAGTGACTGGTAGAAGATCCTAGCTCTCTAGTCTTAGAGACCTTCTACTCTAATATCCTCATTTTAAAGATGAGGAAATTGAGACTCAAGAAGATTAAGTGACTTGCCACAGCTAGTAAGTATCTGAGGCAGAATTCCAACTGAGGTCTTCCTGACTCCAAGTTCAGAATCTTATCTGCTGTGCCAAGCTGTCCCTCATAGATGGTGTCAACCAGCAAGGTGCTGCTAAGGGAAAAAGAAACAAAGAAACAAACTGTGTGGCCATGACAACTCAGAGGCTGGGGCACCAGAGAGCTAGAAGCGATAGCCATGTCTGGAGGAAGAGAAAGATGTCGGAAGTCAAAGTCAGACTGGGGTAAATTAGATCTGCCTAGGGCAACATCCAATCAGTGAGGTCAGACGAGTATTGACATTGCTATCATTCCAAGGAAAGAGGCTGTGCAGTGGGCACAGGGTATGGCAGCAGAAGGCGAAGAGCCTAAATCATCACCTTGGAACTGAAAAGGACCTCCAAGGTGACTTAGTTTAATTTATTTTATGAATGAGGCAACCTGCACTCAGGGACGTTAATTTGTCCAAGGTTACAAAAAGAGTAAACATCAAAGATAAAATTTGAGCCTTGGTCCTCATGCTCTAATTCAAGGGCTCTTCCCACTGAACCATACTGAACTTATTGATATTCAACTTAACATCATGTGATGTGATGGGAATCAGGAAACCTAGATTGGATTCCCAGATCTATCACTAATTATCTATGTGGCCTTGGGCAAAATACTTCCCCAACTAGATCTTTCATTTCAAACAATTAATTAACAAGTATTTTATTAATCAAGAACTTCTCCATTCCAGGAACTGAGAATACAAAGAAAGACAAAAAGAAAAACAGTCTCTGTCCTCTAGGAGCTTACACTCTATTTTTTTCTGTATAAAATGAGAGTATTGCAAAGAAATCGAAACAAAACAGAAAGGACTCACACACACAATATTTGTTGATAGTGTTTTTTTTTTGTGGTAGCTAAGAATTATAAATTGAGGGGATGCTTATCAGCTGGGGAATGAATAAATAAGTTATGGTTTATGATTGTGGTGGAATACTACTGTGCTATAAGAAATTTCAGAAAAATCTAGGAAGACATATATGAATTGATGCAAAGTGAGCAGAACCAGGGGAACGTTGTACATAGTAACAGCAATATTGCAATGATGATCAACTGTGAAAGACTTAGCTACTCTGATCGATGTAATGATCCCTGATAATTCCAAAGGACTCATGATGAAAAATACTATCAATACTATTAGAGAGAAAATCAATGAACTTTGAGTGCATATTAAAGCATATTTTTCAGTTTATTTTTCTTGCTTTTTTTTTCTAATGTGACTAAGATAGAAATGTGATTTGCATGATTTCACATGTGTAATGGATGTTATATTGCTTGCCTCTCAATGGGTGAGGAGGAGCTGGTGGGAAGGAGATAATTTGGAACTGAAAAAAATTTTAAATGAATGTTTAAAATGAATAAAACTGAAAATAAGAACATAAAGCTTATTTCGATATAACATAAAAAATAAAATGAGAGGGCTGAACTGGATGACTTCTAAGATTCCTTCTAATTCTAATTATCCAGAGTTTCCTTCACCTCTCAGAGTAAACATTGCCTAGTTTTCTTTATGAACTGTTCTCTGAACCAGGAGCCAAGATGGCAGAGTAAGCAACAAATCACCATAATTCTCCCATATTCACCTCTAAACAACCATAAAACAGTGTCCCCAGACAAATCCTGGAACAGAAGAATCAGCAAAAAGACAGGGGTGAAACAATTTTTTAGCCCAAGAAGCTTGGAAGATCTGAAGGAGAGAACTGTCTTGGTAAGGGAAAAGCAGAATGCAGTGCAGGACAGAAACCATCCCAGAGAGCCAGGAGAAGATCCTGAGCCCCAGTGCAATGGTGGAGGAAAATGACAATAGCAGGACCCCCCACATGCCTCAGCATAGTCAGGAAAATGGGCAGATTCTAGCTTCAAGAATTGTCACATGCTTTAGCATAGCCCCAAGAAAACAGGCAGCCTCCACTGGCCTGACTGTTCAATGTAGCATTGGGGAAACTCAGAAACTCCCCACTGGCCTCAGCACTTTCCAGATACCAGCACTAGGTATACAGCTCACCACCAGTTAAACTGCCAGATCCTTACAATTTCTTGTAGCATCATCACACCTTTAGGGCAGAACCAGCAAAGGGGCTGTTCAAGGATCCCCTCTGGAGTTCAGGGCAGCACCAGTGAAGCACCAGGTAAACAGCCAGGGCCTGCAGCCCCTGACACAAGATGTCTGAGATAGGGCTCCTTCCACTCTTTGAGAACAGCTCAAATTTAAAAGAAAGGGAAAAGTGAAAAAAAAAGGATGAGCAAAACCCAATAAGAACAAAAAAGAACGGGACCAGAGAAAGTTATTATGGTGACAGGGAAGATCAAGACACAAACTTAGAAGAGGACAACAATGTCAAAAGACCTATGGGCAAAATCCCAACCAAAAATGAGAAGTGGCCTCAAGCCCAGAAAGAACTCAAGGAAAAGTGCAAAACTCATATGAGAGGTAGAAGAAAAATTGGGAAAAGAAATGAGTCATGCAAGAGAATTATGAAAAAAGAATCAACAACTTGGAAAAAGAAGAAAAAAAGTGCTTAAAAAGTATAATTGGCCAAATAGAATATGAAGTACAAAAGCCAAATGAAGAAAAAAGCTCCTTATAAGTTAAAATTGGGTGAGTAGAAGCTGATGACTCTATGAGATATCAAGAATCAATAAAACAAATTCAGAAGAATTAAAAAACAGAAGAAACTATAAAATGCCTCATTGGAAATACAACTGATCTGGAAAATATATCCAGGAGAGACAATGTCAGAACCATTGGACTACCTGAAAGTGATAATCAAAAGGAAGACCTGGACAGTATCTTTCAAGAAATTATCAAGGAAAACTACCCTGATGTCCTGGAATCAGAGGGCAAAATAGGCATTGAAAGAATCCACTGATCACCTCAGGGAAGAGAGCCCCAAACAAAAACTACAAAGAACATTATAGCCAAATTTTAGGACTATTTTAGAGCTATCAGGAAAAATACTGCAAGTAGCCAGAAAAAAAAAAAAAACAATTCAAATACCAGAGAGCCACAATCAGGATTATTTGTGACTTCACAGTTGCAACAATAAAGTATCAGGTCATGGAACAAAGTATTCTGGAAGGTAAAGGAGCTAGTACTACAACCAAGAATCACCTACCTGGCAAAATTAAGCATAATACTTCAAAGAAAAATAATAATTCAGTGAAATAGAAGGATTTCAAGAAGCTGGTTTTATGGGGGAAAATGAGCCACTGGGTAATTTGATTTTTTAAAAAAGAAGAAAAGCAAATATCCAATACCAAAAATTTAAAAGTTGAAATCACCATCAATGAAAAAGAAATTAAAGAAATCATTAGGAAATATTTTGCCCAATTATATACCTACAAATCTGACAATTTGAGTGAAATTGATGAATATTTACAAAAATATAAATTATCTAGATTAACAGATCAGGAAATAGAATACTTAACCCCAATTTAGAAAAAGAAATTGAACACTCTATTGATGAACTTCCCAGGAAAACATCCCCAAGGCCAGATGGGTTCACAAGTGAATTCTATGAAACATTTAAAGAACAATTTCAATATTATATAAACTATTTGGAACAATAGACAAAGAAGGAGGCCTACTAAATTCCTTTTATAACACAAATATGGTGCTGATACATAAACCAGGAAGAGCTAAAGCAGAGAAAGAAAATCATAGACCAATTTCCCTATGGAATATCAAAGCAAAAATTTTGAACAGCATACCAGGAAGGTGATTATAGCCATCTATTACAAAGATTATACACAATGACCATGTGGGATTTACACCAGGAATGCAGAATTGGTTCAATATTAGGAAAACTATAAACATAATTGACCATATCAATAACAAAATCAATAGACGTCATATGATTATCTCAATAGAAAGAGAAAAAGCCTTTGACAAAATACATCCATTACTCTTAAAAATACTAGAGAGCATAGGAATAAAGGGAACACTCCTTAAAATGATACACAGTATTTATCTAAAAACATCTGCAAGCATTATCTGTAATAGGGATAAACCCATTATTGTCACTATTATTCAACATAGTACTAGAAATGTTAGCTATAGCAATAAGAGAAGAAAAGGAAATCAGAGGAATTAGAATATTCAATGAGGAAACAAACCTATCCCTCTTTGCAGACATGATGGCATACTTACAGAATTCTAGAGAATCAACTAAAAACTATTTGAAATAATAAGCAACTTTAGCAAAGTTGCGGGATATAAGATGAATTCATATAAATCATCAATATTTCTTTATATGACCAACAAAGCCTAGCAGCAAGAGATAGACAGAAAAATTCCATCTAAAATAACTGTAAGCAATACAAAATACTTTGAAGTCTGTCTGCCAAGACAAACCCAGGAATTATATGGACACAATTTCAAAACACTTTTCACACAAATAAAGTCAGATCTAAATAATTGGGAAAATATCAATTACTCATGGATAGGTTGAAGCAATATAATAGAGATGACAATTCTACCTATTTCAATTTACTTATTCATACCAATCAAACTACCAATTTTTTTTATAGAGCTTGAAAAAATAACACCAAATTCATCTGGAAGAGCAAAAGGCCAACAATATCAAGGGAATTAATGAAGAAAAATACAAAGGAAGTTGGCCTAGCGATACCAGATTTCAAACTATTTTACAAAGCAGTAATCATCAAAAATATCTGGTACTGGGTAAAAAATAAAGTGGTGGGTCAGTGGAATAGATTAGCTACACAAATCACAGTAGCAAGATCCCAGTCTTTGTGATAGGAACTCCCTATTTGATAAAAACTGCTGGGAAAAGTGGAAAGTAACAGGGCACAAACTAGGTATAGATTAATATCTCACAACATATACCAAGATAAGGTCAAAATGGGTACATGATTTGGGCATAAAGGGTGACACCATAAGCAAATTAGAAGACTGAGGAATAGTTTACCTGTCAGACCTATGCAGAAGACCAAAAAAAGAGATAGAGAGTATTACAAAATGTAAAATAGATAATTTTGATTATACTAAATTAAAAAGCTTTTGCACAAACAAAATCAGTGCAACTAAGATTAGAAGGAAAGTAGAAAGTTGGGAAATAATCTTTACAGAAAGTGTCTCTGATAAAAGTCTCATTTCTCAAATTTATGAGAATACAAGCCATTCCTCAATTGATAAATGGTTAAAGAATATAAACAGTTTTAAGATGAAGAAATCAAAGCTATCTACAAACATATGAAAAAATTCTCTAAATCACTTTTGATTAGAGAAATGCAAATAAAAACAACTCTGAGGTACCACCTCATACTATAAAATTGGCTAATATGACAAAAAAGGAAAATGATAAATTTTGGAGAGGATGTGGGACACTAAAGCACTGTTGGTCAAGTTGTGAACTGATCCAACTATTTTGGAGAGCAATTTGGAACTAAACCCAAAGGCCAACTGAAATGTGCACACCCTTTGATTTAGCGATACCACTACTAGGTCTGTATCTCAAAAAGATCATAAAAAAGAAAAAAAGGACCTACACATGCAAAAATATTTATAACAGCTTTTTCATGGTGACAAAATATTGATAATTCATGGGGTGCCCACCTATTGGGGAATTGCTGAACAAGCTGTGGCATATTAATATAATGGAATACTATTTTGCCATAAGAAATGATTAACAGGCAGATTTCAGAAAGACCTTGAAAGACTTGTATGAGCTGATGCAAAATGAAATAAACAGAATCGGGGAAACATTGTACACAGTATCAGAAACATTATGTGATGCTCAACTATGAATGACTCAGCTCTTCTCAGCAACACAATGATCCAAGACAAGTCCAAAGGAAAATTATGTCCACATCCAGATAAAGAACTAATGGACTCTGAATGCAGATCAAAGAATACTTTTTCACTTTATTGTTTTTTGTGTTTTTTGCTTTTGATCTGTTTTTTCTTTCACAACTGACTAATATGGAAATGTTTCACATGATAGCATATATCAAATTGCCTACCATTTTAGGAATAGAGGAGGGAAGGGAGGAAGAAAACTTTTGAACTCAAAATCTTGTGAAAATGAATGCTAAAATTGTCTTGACATGTAATTGGGAAAAATACTATTAAAAAGGAAACAAAAGGGGCGGCTAGGGGTGCAGTGAGTAGAGCACTGACCCTGGAGTCAGAAGGACCTGAGTTCAGATCCGGCCTCAGACACTTAATGCACACACAAACAAAAACCTAGCCATGTGACCTTGGGCAAGTTGCTTAACCCCAATTGCCCTCCAAAAAGCAAAAAAAAAAAAAAAAAGGAAACAAAATGAAACAAGACAGTAGTAGAAGTTTACTATAAAAACAAACTTCTGTCTGAGAGCTACAAGCTCTTTAGAATTGAGTGTGACTGAATTGGAAATTAGTCAATCATTTATCATTTCTTGAACATTGCCTGCCAGGAACTATGCTCAGGTGCTGGGGATACAATAGCTAAACAGTCCTTGACCTCCAGGAGTTTATTGTGATTATTATAATTGTTTTCATTCTATTATAGGGATATGACATATATGGAGGAATAGTGACTCAGAAATGGAGCTTTGCTCTAGGTTGTCAGAGACACTGTGTTTTATCATTGGGGAGCTGATTGTTGTGGCTTTTGCCTATTGTTCTCTGAGCAAAATAGAAAAGTGGAATGATGCTGGAGTGATGGAGGGGGTTATGGCAGGGTAGTTGGCAAGTACCCATACAGGCTTAGGTGTCCTGATGCCTGACTTTCACAAAACTTTTCACATGTTGTCTGTTATTTTCTTGATTCTCACTCAAACCCTATATAAATTAAGTGCTATGAATATCACCTTTTTTACAGATAAGGATGTCAGTGCTTAGAGATCTTAGGTGAATTCCAATGGTCACAAAGATGGTCAGTGACAAAAGCAGGATCTAAACTGGCTTCCCCTTATGTCCAAATACAGCACAATTTTCTAGATACCATACTGTCTCTCCAGTAGATAGAGACAGAAAGTCAGGGGACAGAGAATAGGAAAATCCTAATAATTATCATTTTTAGCTTGCCTTTAGGGCCTTTGATGAACTCAATTCTCAATTCTCAAACATATCATGGTCCTGATCACTACCTAAACCTCTTCCTCAAATATATTCTGGCCCCACACCAGCACTCCCAGGTGAAGGGCGGGATTCTTGCAGAGTGGACAGTGATGCTAGCACACTGTCACCAGAGGGCAGAGCATAGTGCTGGGTCCAGATTGACCAATTATGGCTTTATGAGGAGCTGAGCCAAATTTGGGGTCGTGACAAATGAATGGGCATCTGCTATTAGACTGTGGGTCATTTGTTAGAAAAGCTCTCTTTTTTCTTTCCCATTTCATAACTTTGATTCATTAACTCAGTACACTGGAATTACAGACAACAGCAAGGGTTGCATTTTAAACAGGCAAATATGATGACTTTAAAAGTGGCCTCCCTAAAAAGGTTAATATTATAAATGCATTTAAATGTCTAATACATAATCATATGCCATGAAGATGGAAATGTCACAAGTAGTGAAACCTGAAGAAAGAGAAAAAATTCAAAAAAGAAACAAGAGAAACAAATACCTTTGACCTCTGTTGAAGGGTCATGTTGCTAAGTTTGATTGCCAGACATATTAGAAAAATATTCTTGATCTAGTTTAATTCACCAGGGCTTTGGCTTATGGATAACATTCAACCTTTCACCAAATAGCATTCAAATGCTATTTTATGGTTTTGCCCCACTGGATACATGTTCTTCTCCCTATCTCATCTCCCATAGAGTTGTCAGACTAACTATCCTTAATGACCACTTTTATAATGCCTTTCACCAGTTCAAGGACTCAGAGTGGCTCCCTACTGCCCATTATATGCTTCAATGCATCTGAGATCTCAGAAATGTGGGTGCTCTCTTCAATGTTGTAAATTACAACCCATCTACATCTTCTCATCCTATAAGATCTTTGTCTATCTTTTCCCATAAATGATAGACAAGATGTTCCATCCATCATTCTGTGGACCTTCCTCAGGGGCTATCTTAAAAGTACAAGAGCACCAAGGCTGCACACAGGCTTTCCTTCTGGGATTCCTCACTCACATTGACACCCATCTCCTTTTCTACTCATGTATCATTAAAGATATCTTTTATATTGCTTGTGCACCCTCTGTCATCGTAGCATTCTATTGATGCCTACTCTTTTCCTCTTCCTTGTCCTTTGGGTTATGTACCATTTTTTATTTCTTCAGAGACTGTCATGGTCTAGAGTCTATGATTTATAGCCATATGTTGTCATCAGAAGAATAGTAGTATATAAAAGATGACCTTCTAATCTGGGGAGAAATTTTTTGGGGGTAGACACTGTATGATTCTTCAAATGTGTGTATAAGCATATACACACATACATATTTATATTTTATATATGTATATAGTTATTTCAGATGGACAGTGAGTTCACTATGTACATATATAAAATCTTCAACAGACATGTCAAATTATGCTAAGAATTGAGTACTAGAAAGAACAGATTGTATTATATTTGGGAAATGTATAATTAGGAAATTACATATAAGGTGTCCCTCAAAAGCATTAATGGCTTTTAAAGCTTAAAACTGTAACAGAATATCTAGGACACCTTGGATTAATGGGTCAGCTTGCTGTCTATACAACTTCATTTCTTCCTCTGGATAAATTATGTTCTTCATCCACTTGGTTTTCCCTATATGGATAGTTAGGCCAAAATCTTTTGAGTGGCTGTGGATCTCATTTTGTAGGTTCTGAAGTGTTTTGGTATTGAATGCAATCAGCACAACGTCATTTTCTGACAGAAGTTTCTAGATGACCTTGCCATTTACAGGGAATCCCTGTTTCATTTGGACTCTGTGCTAGATATCATTTATCTTTTGCTAGACAATGTCTTTTTGGTGCCGAAGGTATCAAATCCAAATTCTTCAGTCTAGTTTTTGAAACAATCCAGAATGTGGTCCTGGCATGGCATTGTTCTCTGCAGGAATGCTACCCATAAGTGGTAGTAATTAATGCTAGCTAGCATGCACTTGAAATTTTGCAGAGTGCTTCACATATGTTACCTCATTTCCTCCTCACAACTTTGGGGCAGATGGTATTATAATAATACTCATTTTATAAATGAATTAAAATTAAACTAATAGAGCCTGAGGGTGAGAACTCATCTGAAAAGAAAGAGCATGGTCTAGACCCAAACCAGAGTCTAAAAACGTAAATCTGATGCTATTCAAGGGGTTACCAAATCCCTTGGAGAGGACTAAAATGCAGGGGAAGTCAACCTAGGGAAAACATTTAGCTGGCATCAACAAATTGGTGGTTTATCTTTATTAATATAATATTATTGTTAATTCATTATTAATTATGTTATTAATATTCTATTATTAAGATAGTAGAATGCTGATCTCAGAGTCAGAAAGACATGGGCTCAAATCCCACATCTGATACTTGCTGTGTGACACTGATCAAGTCACAACTCTTCTGAGTCTCAGTTTTCTCATCTAAAAAATAGGATAAGAATACCATCTACTTCACAGGGTTGTTTTGAAAATTAAATTAAATCATGTAGGCAAACCATCTTGCAAATTTTAAAGCATTCAATAAATATCAACTACCACCATCATTATCTGTGCTGGTTAGCATTCTTTAATGGCAAAGATGGTCTTGTTGTTCAGTTGTTTTCAACTCTTTGTCATCCCATTCAGTGTTTTCTTGGCAAAGATATTGGGGAGTGATTTGCCATTTCCTTCTCCATAACATTTTACAGATAAGGAAACTGAAGCAAACAGGGTTAGGCAATTTACCCAGAGTGACACAGTTAGCAAGTATCTGAGGCTAGATTAGAACTCAGGAAGAGTTTTCCTGACTCCAGGCCTGGGTTCTATGCACCACACCACCTAGCTGCCCAATATTGGGCTAGCCACACCCTTGAATCTTCCTTGACATCAGTTTGAACAAGCTCTACCCTCCCTACAATCAGTTTTGTTTAGAGGTAGTATATGCATGAAGCAAGCTTAAAACTAAAAAGCCAAATTCTGATCACATTCACACTGTTACCTTTAGACAAGGGTAGAAATTCATTTGTTCTACTGTTAATTCATTTAAGAAAGATTTCTTAAGGTCCTGCTCTCTTTAAGGCACTGTTCCAGTCTCCAGAGGGATAAAAACAGTTGTAATGAGTAAAATGTGTGCCTGGATCAAGTACCATGAGCTATGCCCAGGGCAAGCAGTTGGTAAGAAGGGGAAGGAAACCCAATAATGGTGGTGAGACTAGTAGACAGATATACAAAACTAATGCTCAGGCTACTGAAAAAGGAACAGTGGGGAGGAGCCTGGGAATGGTGGAGCAGCTGTTTGGTAGCTTCCTTTTTAACTAATTCCTCTTGCTAATGAGGTGCAGAGGTCTATAGTTGTTAGCTTCTAAGGGAGCAAACTGTACCATGCCATCTAAATTCCCCCTATATTCCTTACTCTGAGACAAAATCCTATTCTCTTGGCCCTAACGGTAGAGCTGTATATAAGAAAAAGTAGATGTTCTAAAAGTGGGTGATATGAGGAGTGATACAGAGTGGGAGTTGTCTATGTTTCCCAGCATTCCCTTTCTGCTTCAGTCAAGCAGGTCCCCTCCCTAACTGTTTTCTCTATAATCCATTCTCCATACTGATGTCAGGCTAATCATAGCTACCTCTGAACCTTTGCTCACGCTGTTGCCCCCCTGCCTGGAATGCCTTCCTGTCTCACCATCCCTCATCTCAATCCTACTCATCATTCAAGGTTCCACTCAAGTCTCACTCCATGAAATTTTCCCTGATTATTACCAGTCTCCAACCTATGTCTCCTTAATAGTAATAATAGCTTAGATGGCACTTGAAGAAATGTTTGAGAAGTACTTTACATGCAAAATATCATTTGTGAGATGTCTGTGAGGGAGGTTACCACATATATTATGTCACATTTTATAAATGAAAAATAACCTGAAATTCAGAGATGATAAGGTAACCAAGTTAAAAAAAAACTGGCTCGTGGGACTTAGATCCCAGTTCTCCAACTCCAAGTTCAATAATCTTCCCACAAAACTATGATGCTTCTCTGACCTCCCATTGGGTTCATCATCTACACTACTAAGGTCTTGCCTTTAATTGTCTTCTAATGACTTCATGTGTTAGTTCTTCCTTCTTAGACTGTAAGCTCCCTGAAGACAAGGGCACATCTAATATTTATTTTGTGTTCCCAATCATGGGGAGTATAGTCAGTGCCGGGCACACACAAGCAGTTGCTGAATAATAGTAATAACAATAAGAACTGATATTTATAAAGCACTTACTGTGTGCTAGACACTGGATTAATTACTAGATCATTTACAATTACTAGATCATTTGACCCTCACAACAAAACTGCAAGGTGGGTCCTGTTATTATCCCCATTTTACAAAATGAGGGAACTGAGGCATACAGAGGTTAGATGACTTGCTCAGGGTCACATAGATGAATTAAGGTCTTCCTGATTCCAGGCTGGCACTCTAATCACTTCACCACCTAGCTGCCCCAATTAGTTTAGTGGTGGTCCTCTTTATTGTGCAAACCATTGTCCTAGTTGAGTAAATGTAGAGTACTGATTTTCCCTATTTGATGCCATGCAATGCTCCATTCAGTTCAATAAGTTCAACTGCATACATGTTTATGTCTGTGCTGGGCCCAGTGTGCAACAAGATGCAGCCCCTTCCTTTTAGAAGGGTACAGCCTAGTAGGGGGTAGGATATAAACAGACATGACAAATAGACCCCCCCCCACATGAAAATAATGAAACACAAGACTGAGCCCCATGAGCATCATCTCCAGGGATGAATTCGATTTCTCACTGAATTTTCCATCACGATAACATGTATTATACATGAGTTCATTAAAGAGGTGTAAAACAGAAGATTTACTATGGGATTCTGGCGTGCCAGAAATAGAGTCAGAGACACCTGGGTTTAAGTCCTTCTTCTAATTCTCATTGGCTGTGTGACCGCATGTGATTTCTTTAACCCTTCAATGACCCAGAAAACTCTCTAAGACTACACATTGCTAAGCAGGTTCTGACCCACATTAGTAGGAATCTCTGGACCAGAAATTCCCTTTACCAATGAAATCACAGGTAAGGCACAACTAACAAAGGACAATGCAATATGTGGCCTAAGAGAAAAGGCCATCACAACTTGGGTACTCAGGGACTTTAAAGGAGGAGTAAAAATGCGACAGGAGGGAGCTGTTCTAGGTCCTGATTAGGGTAGACTCAGCTGTAGGCAAATCTATGAAGCAGAAAGTATTTGATTTTTTTTACCTTATCTTTCTGTGAACACCTCATTTCTGCCTCATACCTTTAAGACCAAATTGTGTGTCCAAGTCTTTGGGGCCTTGTTCCCTCATTAAGGAATTAGTAGATAACAGCAGATAAAACTTAAGGTATTCTTTCTCCTAATGTTCTTTTGTTTAAAATGTATTCCTTCAAGACTGAAAAGAAATACTCAAATGATAATAGCTAGCATTTAAATAGTGTTGTAAGGCTTGCAAAGCACTTTACAAATATTATTTGATCCTCGCAATAACTTAGGGAGATAGATATTATATTATCCCCCTTTTAGAGATGAAGTAAAGTTATTTGCCCAAGGTCACACAGTCAGTAAGTATCTTAAACTGGATTTGAATTCAGGACTTCCTGACTCTAGTGGAAAGCTCACTATCCATTGTGCCACCTAATTGCCTAGGAATGAGTCTCTAATGGTGGAATTACAAGCCCCAGGGGGGTATGAGATATGGGTTAAGGACCTTCCTGGTGTACTTAAATTATACCACAAAAGTTGATCCTCTTAAGGTTGTTTTATTAGATGTGTGTGAATATTTGCATGAATGAGCAGGGTTATTACAGTGTTGCATACTAATAGCTGATAAATAGCCTTAAGGTTTATAAATCACATTACATTCATTGTCTCATATAGGATAATAGATTTAGACCTAGAAGAGACTTCAGAGACCATGTAGCCCATCCCCTCATCAAGACCCAGAATGCTAGGGTGACTTGTCATGGTTGTAGGCAGCAAGTCCAGAATCAGGATTTGAATTTAGGTCCTATGATTCAGAGTTCATTCGACCATGATCTACACAGCAATCCCATCAGGGAGGGAGTAGGGACATTATTCTTGTCAATGCATATTATAAAGATGAGAAAATTGAGGCCTGGAGAAATTATATGTTCATGGCCAAGTAGCTGGTATCAGAGGTAGTTTTTGAACCCCGGTCTTTCCCCATTCCAGTTCCAACTTTCATTCTACTACTTCACCACCACCACCATTCTACCTTAGAAAGAAGAGCCCATATCCTTACCTTGAAGAAGCTTAACACTCCAGAATAGTTTTCCTAGAATTTTAGAGCTGATTTGGATTTTATCCAATCCACCATCTTACATTTTGCTGATGAAATTGAGGCCCAGAGAAGGTACCTAATTTACACTACCCTTCCTTGTGGCTCTAAGAAGGTCTAGCATGCTCAGTGGCTATACTCCAGTAAAATATCTTGGCAGATGGGCTGAACTAGGTTAAGGGTAATTGACAGGCCTTATATCTGTCAGTGAATTAGAAGGATATCTACCCCAAACATATGAGACTTTTCCTGGTGGAGTGAATGGATGAGAACAATTCATTCCAATGGCCATAAGGTGGCTGAAGTAGGCACTTAGAGCTTGATCAGACACTGAAGATTCCAAGCTCACTTATTGCATCATGGGCCATTACCAGTTGTCTTCACTTTTATCTTGCCATTGAACTTCAAAGACTCAAGAAGAGAGAGTGAGGCTGATGATTTTGCACAACTCTGCCTCTCATAAATCCAATTCACATGCAAGTCATTACTTGTGATGTCATTAGTTCTCTTTGAAAATGAAGGACCACCATGACCATCAGCAGCCCAAAGCTACATGGCCACTTAGTAGGAGAACCTAGACTAGACCAGGCCTATAACTCTAAGTTCAGCGCCCTTTGTATTTCATCATGTTGCTATCTTAGCCTAGGTTCAATTAAGTCAAACAAGAGTGTGCGTGTTGACCAGATCTCTCTGCTCTTTTAATATTACAGAACATCAAAGAGAAGCAGGTTAAAAGGACCATGATGCTCTTAGTAGCAGGATTCAGTGACTCCATCCCCATAAATACAACCAGCCTCCTCAAAAGGCTATGTCCTCAGTTTCAGTTCAAAGAAGGGACCTCTTTGCTAACTGGTAAATATCAGTCTCCAATGGAGAGGGATCCCTCCTACTTCCCTCCCATCTCCCCTCCCCTCGTGCTACTGGGGCTGGGGTGATATTTATACTGCTCCTGGAGGGATCTAAGGCTGTCCTTTGCTAATGTCACCTGTCACTTGGGGTAGCATGGATTGATTTCTATTTATTCATGTTGTGTTTTATTTCACTAAGCAACATTAAGTCTGAATCAAAATGTGTGACTCCTGTGTAATTATTCATAGATGCTCCTTCAGATGATTTTATTTTTCTTGCTGATTATCTTGAGGGGACTTCATTGCCATTAATCTCAAGAACTATCACTCCATGAACATGCATTTGAGCCAGTTATTCCCATTCCAGTGAGGTGGATGGAGGGAATGGGTGTGCAATTGGCAATCTCTGCACCCCTGGACTCTTCCCTCCCAAGGGTCCCGCCCCTAATATCCTCTAACATCAAGAGGAAAGAAGCCAAGCCTGCTTTAAGGATTATATTCTAGGGAACCAGCCTGGCTCTTATAAATGACGAATATAGCACCAAAATAGATCTGACTTTATCATGGTTTGTTCCCCATTCTGGTGTATGCTCAATTGGATGGATAGGGTACTGAACTTGAAATCAGGAACTTTGATCTTCCTGAGCTCCAATCCAGCCTCAGACACTTACTAGCTTTAACCTTCTTTGCCTCAGTTTCCTCAACTTTCAAATGACCTGGAGAAGGCAATGGTAAACCATTCCAGTATCACTGCCAACAAAACTCCAAATGGGGTCATGAAGGGTAGGACATGACTGAAAATGACTGAACAACAACATGTACTAAGCACTCTTCTAGGTACTGAGGTTACAAAGACAAAAATGAAATAGTCCGTTCCCTCAAGGAACTTAATGGGGAAAGACAACACACACACACACACACACACATATGTATGTATAAAGATAAAAATAAATATAAGGCAGTTAGGGAAAGGAAAGTACTATTATGATGTGTGGGGTGTGGGCTGAGGAAAGGCCTACTCTACAAGATGGTGCATGAGCCACTTAGTAGGAGGACTACTAAGGGGAAGAAGTAAGGAGGGAATGAGGTGCTTCAGGCATGGGGGACAATTTATGCAAAGGTTTGGAGGCAAGAAATGTAATATCCACTCTGCTAACAGTTCCTTTCCTTTGCATGAGGAACCTTAAATATCCCAATAAAATTTCTACAACAATCAATGTCTGTTGCTCTCAGTGATGGGAATTGAGGAGGTAACAGAAAGCAATGTCTGTACTCAAGTTCTACCTCCCACACCTAAATACCCCAGTTTCCTGACACCTGTGCTTTGAGAACCAACTCAGTGCTCTAAGACACCTTTGCTCTTAGATGGAGTTGTTTAGTTGAGCCATCTCTAATATCTTGCTCTCCAGAGGCAACCAGACTCACCAGTCCTTGTTTATCTTTTTCCCAGGAATACTGAGACTTTCCCAGGAATACTGTAGACTTTTCTTGAGAGCCAGTATAGGAAGAACAAGATGAAAGGGTGATTGCCATCTACCAGGCCCCTCCCTTTAACTACTACTTTTCTCAGGCTGCAAGAACAAGGTTGAATGGAGCAGAGTTCTACTCCATTGTCTCCCCCCCAACCCCATTTTTGCCTCCTGCTTTCAACAAACAAGCATGCTTTTACCTGGGGCATCTCTAACATTCCTTCTTTAAATTGATGCTAAAAGGTCACCTCCTCTGGGAAGCTTTCTATGGTTAACCTCACTCATTATTCAAACCACTAGCACAGTCTCTGACTCACCCTCAGCACATTTTTTTTTGTAATCCTTGCTTTTGAATTCAAAAAGTAGCAAGACATGAATATATTTAAGCATATATCTGGATTTTTAGAGCTGGAAGGGACCTTAGAGTTCAATTAGTCCAACCTCCTCATTTTATAGATAAGGATATTAAGGTCCAGACAGAGGAAGTAACTTGCCTATGGTCACACAGCTAGTTAGTAGCTCTCCCCTGACTCTTATCCAGGGTTCTTTCTAATCCACCATGTGTTTATGGCTAAAGTCTGTTAAATAGCCAGGAAGCATCAATGCAAATAAATAGACTGTGCATGTCTTAACATTTAAGTTCTCAATCACATTGGTCCCATTTAAATGTCTTCTCTAGGATTCTAGCTTTTCATTTCCACAATGCTTTGCAATTTACAAAGTATTTTCCTTCATGTACTTTATGAGATAGTTAGCCCAAGTATTATTTATCTATGACTCTTGACTCATTAAAGAAGTTTTTTTAAAAATAAAAGAGTAGACCAAAGAATCATTTAGCATTTTTTTCAAATTGACACAGTAACGTTTTGATGCCTTAAGAGCCCCTTAATGAAGACACCAGCCATCTGTTAAATAAACACCTGATTAGGAGGATGACAGAAGTGTCAATATTGGAATATTGATTAGTTTTATGATCCTCAATGGATGTTTGGCCAGTAAATGATGATCTAGAATTCATTATTGTTGTAGTGTAGCCTTAAATGAGTCACTTTCCCTTTTGGGGTCTTAGTTTCCTCATCTATAAAAAGAGGACTTTGGAACTGATTGCTTCCAAACCATTAAACTCTAGACCTATGAGCCAAAGGGACTATAGAAGTCACTGAGTCTAGCCACCTCATTTTATAAAAGAAGAAACTGAGGTTAAATGTTTTGCTCTTAATTAGAGAGTTTAAGTGACTTTGTTCAAGGTCATATAGGTAGGAAGTAGAAGAGCAAAGTCTTTTGATGACAAATACAGAGATCTCATTACTGGGAAATCTCATTATATGAAAGATTGAATCTGTCTGGTTCTCACATCTTTGGGCAGCTAGGTGGCACACTAGATAGAGCACCAGTCCTGAAGTTGAGAAGACTTGAGTTCAAATCTGACCTCAGACACTTATTAGCTGTGTGGCCCTGGACAAGTCACTTAAGTTAGTTCTTCTGTAAAATAAGGACATATTGGAGAAGAAAATGGCAAACCAAAATTTCATGGACAAAGCTCATGGGGTCACGAGATTACAGGGTCACATAGAGTTGGTTATGACCGAACAGCAGCAGAAACAGTAGAACCGCCACCACCACCACCACCAACAACATTGATGTTTTATCAGTATCCTCTGTTCCTTTTATTGGATCCTCTGGTTGGATGGCAGGATCATATTCAAGGGCCTCTATTTAAGAAAGGTTGAGCACAATCCCATTTCCTACCAGCTACATTGCTTTTGGATTGCTTTGGACTTCTCCATCATGTCCCTTCACTGGGTACCCCTCCCTCCATCCCCTTCAGCTTCCTTTTGTGTGCTAACTTTCCCTATTAGAGGGTAACCTCCTTGAAAGAAAGGACTATTTCTTTTCTTTAAACTTGTATTTGCATCCCCAGTTCCTATCACAATGCCTGGCACATAATAGGAGCTTAATAATAATGTATTGACTAATTGACTGACTCTATTCCCACTGGACCATGCCTCCTTCCCTCTCTAGCAAATGGCAACAGAGCCATTATCAGAGTGGTGATCAAGACAGTTACAACCAGTTCAAAGTTAAATGATCGTCCATTCTCAAGCATACAGTTTAATGACATCCTGATTTGTCTGGACAACTAGGGGACAGGCCTACAAAACCTCACAATTTGAATTGAAAGAAGAGAAGACTAGTCTGAATTATTGAACTAGAGGAAAATTTTAAAGAAAGAAGTCCTATTAATTTTTATTCTGTGCTGCAGTTTCAACTCCTGACTAACTGAATGAGTGAACTGAGGTCCTGCTCCAGCTGAAGTGAGCAGATAAGCTGTATCTGTAATTAGTAGCATACATTTGCATAAAAATACAGTAACAGATTCCAAAAATATATTCCTTTAAGTAGACTAAACATTCCCCTTGTAATCTTGTTAATACCCTTTCTTTATTTAGTACATTTTTGGAGTGGTCATGACTTCTGCAAAGGTAAATTCCAGATGACCCAGGGCATGAAATCCAATTGAATAGGGCTAGAATAAATGAAGCTTTATGGATTTTTTGGGGGATTCCACGTGTGTTTGTCTTGAGTTGGTCATCAGAACAATTGAGACTCTTTAAGGAATGATCTGTTCATAATAGAGGGGAAATATTAGAATGGACCTTGATACTATCTAGGCATAATCTTTCATTTTACAGATGGGGAAATTGAGAACCAGAGAGAGGTCAAACATGACTAAGATCATATAGCTAAGAAGAGACAGATCTGAGACTAGATATGAGTTTATTAGGCCAAGTCCAGTATTTTTTCACTACACCGTGATGCCTTCTCTCAAGCCCTTTTCCAGACTCATTTCAATGAGTGTTGGTTTTCTGAAGCCTTATATTTTTGGAAGGGTGAGGGGATGTCTCAAGGCCCCTACTCACCCTGAGTCATCCAATGTGAGCATAAACACAGCAGGAGCTGGGGTGGTAAGCCAATTTATAAAGATTTGTCCACATTTTTTGGAACTAGCAATATTGTACCCAGGGAAAATATTCCCAGACAAATTCATTTGAGGGGAAGGAGGGAGAGACTTAGGATAGAAGGCCTCTTGGTGGGAGAGAACCATGTCACCTGTGGTGGGGAGATAAGACCCTAGGCTAATTATTTTTCATACAAATTCAGTTGTTTTTACCTACTGAAGAAATATGTCTTGTAGTGCCCTTTAAATTTGGGTGCCCTGTGGGGGAAGACTCCTGTACTCCTATGACAGCAATGGGGAGCAGCTGCCATGTCTTAGGCGGGATAGTGGATTAAGTGCAGGCTTTGGAGTTAGGAAGGTCTAGGTTCAAACTTAGACTCAGACACCAGCCCTGTGACCCTGGGCAAGTCACTTTACCTCTCTGGGCCTCAGTTTCCTCACCTGTGCCATAGGGATGATGACAGTCAGAGCTGGTGTGAGGATCAGTGAGGTAACATAGGTGAAGGACCTTGCCAGAACCTTAGAGCTCTGCATAACTGTTACCTATTATTATTTTATGTGCTTTACATATATTCTCTCATTTGATCCTCATAACAATCCTGTAAGGGAGGGGCTATTATTGTTCCCATTTGACAGAGGAGGAAACTGAGAATTTTAGAGATTATGTGATTTGCCTAGGGTACCATAGCCAGAAACCATTTGGAAGTCTTCTTCCTAACTCCAAGCCTCAACCTCCACACACCAATAGTTCTTAAAACGTGATCTGGGGACTTCTGGGATTCCTCAAAACCCTTTCCGAGAGAATGTGAGGTGAAAACTATTTTCATGATAATGCTAGGACACTTTATTTTCTATATAGTAAATATCTAAACAAAAGCTTTTTGGGGTCCTTGATAATTTTAAGAGTCAGAAGGGGTCATAGACTAAAGGGTTTGAGAACTGTTGGACTACATCAAGCTGTCTTAGTCAAGCTAATTAGCCAGCATGCTTTCTATTGAACTCCTCTCTCATTCTCCTTTTCACTCTCTCTGGGAGAACCTTAGTAGATTTCAGGGCTGGAGAGATGCTTGTTGATTGACTGACTGATTCCTTCCTTTCTGTCTCTGCTTCCTCCAACACCTCCTCACTGACCACTAAATGCTTGGTAATGGTTATGGTGATTAATGATGCCCTAAGGCCTATGCTGTCATGCTCCATAAACCCTGGAGCAAACATTACAAAGTTGACCTGAAGCTCTGTGTTCTATAATGCTTGACTACCCTTTAAAGCAATCTCAAAAAAGCATTTCCTAGGCCTGCCTAGCCTAGCTTCCAAGGCACAGGACTGCACTTGTGTCTCCAGCTGGGACTCTCAGCTCCAGAACCGAGGTCCCTGTGGCAGAGAAAGAACCCACTTTTCTCCCAGCATGAACCTCTCCCCCATTGTGAATACCCCATGCCTCAGCCGCTCTCTCTCGCATATTTAAGAATCTGATTTTATTTTCCCGACCTCCAAGCTGTTTCAGTTATTATGAAATGTTTGATTGTGGGAATGTTGAAATACATTAATAATGTAACTTTATTTCTCCAAGAAATTTTGCAGTAGAAATTAAAGTCACTGGAGCAATGAATGTTTGGTATTTATGTCCTGTGGCATTTCCCAAAGTTTGGAAAGGTTCTCTACAGAGGCAGTTGGTGCAATACTGGTAGCTATTGTCTATAGAGCTCCAGGTCACTCCCCTTCCTTCCTCAAAAAGTTTTGCACCTAGTTCACAATCTTTTCTCCTATTTAAATCCTGCCCTCATATTTGGAGACTGCCTCATACATTAACCTTAACCACTCACTTCCTCAACATACTCACTTTCCATGACTTATTTCTCCACCCTACATGAGGCACACACAAAGATGGCCATACCCTTCTTCTTGCTGTCACCCACAAATGCACCACCTCTGTGTTCAAGAACTACAAAATCCTCTTCTCTGACAGTAATACATTGGTTTTCCACCTCTCCCTCTGCCTTCCCTTACCCAACACTACTTTTTGTCAATACCCAGTTCTCCAGTCCCCCCTCTTCTCAGTTCTCTCCCAGTCTATTTCTTCTATAGTAGATACTTTCTGCACTTTCTTTATCTTTACTCCATGGTGAATCATTTTAACTCTACCCTGTCCTCTTCCCTTGAAGAGAGCCCCCTAATCATATTGACAATTATGCCCTGCCAAGTTGATTGATTCCAACCTTGGTTGATTCCCACCATCCACCTCTTTTGCTCCCTTTTTTTGCTGAATGTAGGTGAAGAAAATCATTCAACTGTTCTGACTGGATCCACTAAATTTTTTTCTTATACAATCTCAACTGGGCCCTCACTCCTGCTACGCAATCCTATTACACCTCCCTCATTAACTCACTCTCCCACTCTCTATAGCACCTG